>JAHZNB010004698.1:0-15460 GCA_027744295.1 Callyntrura guangdongensis
CTATGACTCTTACAGTATGTATACAATGCAACAAAGAGTCAGACGAGGGTTATACACCCAATGTCCAGTGCCAAAAACATTTGTTTTTGAAATATTAAAAAATTGGGACTCGCTTCTTTTTTTATAAACTTTCTAACTAATTCGTTGATTTATGGTGTGGTTTGATGAAAACATGTTCGTGCGCTGCGCCCAATAACATAAATGTTGACAGTTTAATCTTTCGATATGTTGATGATATTTTGACCACTGGTACCTTTTCGTAAACTGGTACTTGAACTGGACCTTTTGAAGAATTAGGTTCGAAATTTAACTCGCGCGAACCCCGACCCTCATTGCGAATTTGGTTTTCTGTTGTGAACTGTCAGTGACAATTACTGTAACATTTGTTTGATGGAGGGACCGTGTATTATATAGAGTATTTATACCCTTCCTTATATCTTTGTCCATATATTCATCTACTATCAAAAATTTCCTACAACAGACATATTGAAAATATCAAATTAATGTGTCGACTAGTCTGTTAATCAGAATCTTGGCATCCGTTTTGTACGATAAAATAATTTGACTGTTCTAAATGTAATAATTAACTTATAACGTATATATTCAGTCTTACACAAATACAAATAAATTATATTTCAACCGAATTAACATTAATTTTGAAGGCCGTACTTTTCATTGAAATCCAGGCCGCACAAATCCACGGCCCGGCACTGGGTTGACCCCAAACCCCCATCTTTGAACTCATCCAAGCTATTAACCACAACTATTGAATGGTGAAAACAGAATTTGAAAATTTTAATTAGTTTTTGAGTTATAGTGTTTACATACCGACAGACAGACAGACATGATTGCGATCGCAATATCTTCCAAAGCTTTGCTTACGAAAGTTAATAAACGGGAAAAAATTTATGCCTCTCCCAAAATCTTGAGCTAGCTACGCCCGTGTGGTCATGATGTCGGTAAAAGTTACAACGGCAGCAGTAACCATTTTAATTCCTAATCATGTAATGAACATTTACAACAGCAATAAACATAGTACGTCAAAAGTATTGGTCACTTACCAGACATGTTGGAAAGGCAACTCATCTCACGTAATGTAAAGCACAATGGCAACCCAAATGCTATTGGAATTATCATGAGGGAACAGTTGCATCGCTCTATATGTAGTTTATTTAGGCAATCAAATTGGCAATTTTCTTTGGTGTAGGGACGCACAATGTGTAGTTTATTTTCTTGTGGAAATAAGCATCCACGTTTTGTAAGACTAACGTCTTCTAAGTTGTGTTCGGCGACAGTCAACTGAGTGTCTACGCGAATGTTCACTTCCTCGCCAAAATTGATCGCGGATCGTTCATACAAAAAATACGGTAAACTGTCTGGACTTTGGAGAGTAAAATACACGCCGCTTGATTTCTCAGAGGTGCAGTAATACTCCACTATAATTTTTAAATACTTTATCTGGTGTTTCAATTCAATATTTGTTTATTAATCTCAACGTTACCTTTTTGCTGCTCGATTGTAAGTTTCAGTCCAAAATATGCACCAGCCTTGATTTGATGATAAGGGTAGGCTACATTCCGTTCAACAAGATAATGTTCCGAAAAACTCCAATTTGACCATTGTTGTAAGGCATCAGAGTTCCAACGACGAGACCAAGTGCCAAACACTTTGAATTGATTTTGTCTACAAAAAAATCGTTTTCATAGAACATAAATTTGTAAAGATAAGATGCTATTTTTAAAACCGTAGAAGCAGTGCTTAAATACATTGATGGAGTACACAGTTCTGTATGTTTAATACGAAATGGTTGTTTTGAAAAACAATTTAAGTGGCATCAAGTTGAAAGAGCAGCCTGAAATTAAAAAGTAGAATTAAAACGTTTAACAGCGTTGTTTTCAGTTAAAATATACACTCAAAATCATCTTACAAAGCCCAACGTCAGTCCATACGGGACGAAATATTTCTGAGCATTTCATTTTCAACCGACCCAAGGTACAATAGGATAGAAACCTATCGCATGCGGTATAATGTTTTTGCTGTTAACAGAAATAGTTGTGTTATCTGCAGTTCATATTAGAACATTTATAGCCAATGCACATGCCCAAGAGCAGTAAAATAATCTTAACATTTGGTATTTTGGTGCAAAATTTACTTCTTTCATTGTGACCAAGTGGCTAACGACTCCACCTAGCAACTAATTGGCCATTGTTTGAATCTCACAGTGGGTAGAATTTTTATTTTTACGTTTTACAGATAAATAACGCATACAAGTGCACAGGGTCAACATATAATTCGGTTACTTAAATGTTTTTCCAGCTAGTAATGATTTTAGCCTTGCCATCTATCTCGCCGTCATCATCCTCCACACCACACACTTCAGCCAATTTGGCTCTAATTTGGTATACAGGTACCTAAGGACACTGACATCTCCGGGATACACTTGTATGTATTAAAACAAAAAAATGCAAATATTCTACCCACTCTGATATTCGAACAGGGGCGCCAACCAAATGCTAGGTGGAGTCGTAAGCCACAATGCTAAAAAAAATCCATAGCAAAATACGCAGTGGCAATGGTAAGTTATTGGTAAGCTTATTTTGCTGCTCCAGGGAATTATTCATTGACAATGTCATAAATTAAAAGATTGTCACATATTTACAGTGTATCAAGGTAATAATTATTTTAGCAAAACCTTTTTCACAACGTCCAAAAAATCAGTGTCGAGTATGTCGTAGCGATGTTCAACGTTTTCCAATATTTTAGATTTACCACCGTGGTTTTCACAACTTTGTCTACAAATGTAATTTCATAGTGCCTAGTTTTTCTCAAATATTGTTATCAATGTTACTTATCAATACCATACCTTAAATATGACAAAACTCCTTTTGTCTTTTCCTTGTCAGCATTTGACAAAGTGTTGTCCTGAACGTCCCTAAGTGCAATAAATAAATTTCATATAGTCCGATCAATTGGCCATTAAATTTTTATCGTTTTTACCTCAAAAGCTTTTCAATCAGGGATAATGGCAATATTTTTGAATTGCATAATGTTAATGATGGAAAAGGCAGTTGTGATGTTGGTTGTTCCTTTGCCTGAAAAGTAGTAATCACAGGACTGTTTATATATTTTTCCCAAATCTCGTACAAAAAAAGACCAGACATGGTGAAACCGAATAAAAATCCCAGCAACCAGACCACCCTGTAATTTAAAAATATATGTATTTAAAAAATACAAGATGACAACGTATTTGTGTGACAAACGATGATGCCGTTAGAAAATACCTTCCCGGCAGCCGTAGTTTAGATTCGCTAATGTAGTACGGGTTCGACTTCGTATTTTTTGATAAAACTTGACACATTTTTTGACTGCTTACTTAGACTTGTCTATTAGTAAGCAGAAATGTTGAATTTGCAGGAATCATCGGGATATCATCTCTTGATTATGTATCGTCATCGTATTTTACTTAAACACGTTCGTTTGTATTTGATTTTTGTTGCCAATAGTCTGTCACTGTTAACTAAAAAGGAATTACCATGAGTTCAGCGCAAACTTTTACAAGGCTTGTTAATTTACATATAAAACTGTTTCGTGCTTATTACTGATAGGAAAAGACATGCTTAATTACTTTCTCTGTCCGGTCTGCCTACAAGAAGGTAATTAAGTATGTATAATTGATATTTTCAGTATACTAAGTATTTTCCAAAATGTTGTCCCCCTGAGCGGTTTTCATAAAGATTTAAATGTGTATTGTATTATTAAATTCATTTGTTAAAACCCTTGCCGATAACCAAAATTTTCTGGTACGCTTTTCTGACATTTAAACAAACTGATACAATCAGGGGAAAAGTTTCTGGAAATGTTAAAGGCAAGAGTTGCTTTAGCGTTTTGTCTTTTTGGAATAGGGTTTCCAGCCAAACACTTGGTGTAACTAGTACAAATACAATTACATAAATGAAAATACGATGTATGTGACACCGTTGGATTTACGCCGAGGTTATATTTTCAGCTCAGTTTCATTTAGAATCTTGGAATATAATTGATAATTTAATTTAAATTGCTACAAAATTGCTCTAGGCGTACCTACTGTAAGTTATTGTGGGCTGAACGAATCAGTGGAAATACAAACTTTTAATTCATATTCGAAGCAAAAAAGTAACAAAACCATGTCGTAAATGTCCAACCAAACCAGAAAAAATTGCTGTCTGTTTTTGTAATTGCACTTAATTGGCTACTAATACGAGTATTAAAATTACAGTATTATTTGTATAATCATATAACGCAAGATGAGAACAGTACAAGAATAAGAATGATATAGCAGATAGCCTTATTTTACTTCGCGTTTCCACTACCCAAGTAAATTTTTCTTTAGAATGTACAAAGAATGGTTCACTGAGCACATAAAACTTAATGTATAAAAAAGAAAATAAACTTATTTTACCCAAAGTTGTTATCACGTAGAGTTTCTTTTGTAATTTAAAAACATTTAAAATGCACAGGTTTACTGATGAATTTCTTTTAAACTTTTGTCAACGTACATGTGTCTATCTATGTATATAAGTTCGTATTTAAAAAAACTATATTGTAGTTTGAAGAGGGTGCAAAATTTAGGAAAACTAATCGTAAAATAAAACCACCGGAAACGAATATCAATAAATTGATCGTATTTTTTAACATTTGCGTGGGCATACATAGCCACGTTACTCTCCGTTTTAACCGTGGAGTGGGAGCAGGCCGTTGTTGTTAGACCTATTGTTCATATGACCATGTACATAGTTAGCTGGCTGAAGGTTAAAATACGGAATGATATGTTTTAATTACAACCACCTGATAAAACGGTTGCTATTAAAAAGATACAATGTAAAGTGATATTTTACACTGCTTTCTTACAAAAATGTGTCGTTCTTGTTATGGGTAATACAAAATGATGTTTCTTGTTTTACATTTAAAAGTGAGGATGTGTAATGTTTAAAAAAGTATTATTCACTTACGGTTACACAACTATTAGTTCAGAATACAAATAGTATAATATAAGCTTTATAACTTGCACTGAAAATGTGGTGAACGGTATGACTATTTAGAATACATACTTTGAAACAGCTTTCACCGCTAAATTTTCCACCTGTCGCTCTGCCTGGGCGATAACCTAATAAGTAGAAAAGCTCGCTATCCCTCCTGGGTTAATGAAAAAGCGTATTTACTGGCGTTTTTCCCTTTTCCTATTAGGGTCAACTCCAATTTGTGTATCATAGGCTGTGGAACGTATTTTTCTCAAGGCGTTCCTGAGAAAAAGTCCCATTTTTGTTTAACCTCATATTAACGAGTAAGCAGGTACCTTCTTGGTACCAACCCACAGACCTAATTTAACATTTTAATTTTAACAATTTACCAGCCATTTGTCAGTTATATAGTACAATGTATTTAGTGTAAGTTATATAATGTTAGTGTCATTTAGTATAATGTATAGCAATAAGTAGCGAAGGCTTTCTTATGCTTGCGCTACTTATTGCGATTACTAATGTCTGTCTGTCTGTCTGTCTGTCCGCGCCATATCTCAGAAACGGTAAAGAATTTTTGGATTCTGTTTGCACCAATCGATAGCCCATGATCTGTAGTTGTGCACCTGATATTTTTGGGGTCAAAGGTCAACGCGGTCAAAGGTCAAACAGGTATATCTTTAGTATTTATGGAACGATTCGCACCAAACTTTGTGTGAAGGTTGACTATGGTCACCTCTGTAAGCAAACAAAAGCTTGACCTCATAACTCAACATTAGTGTCAAAGGTAAGTGTATCTCTGGAACTTGCTGAGCGATTTGCACTAAACTTTGCATACAGGTAGCCTTTGACCTCCTCTATGAGTAGACAAAATCTTGACCTCCTAGGCCGAACGAGTTCGTATTGGTGTGTCATTGGTTTTATGGAGCGATTCGCATCAAATTTTTTTATTAGAGGTAACCAATGGCCTGCTTTGCAGATTTGTTTATAATTCCAATGAATACATTTTTACCCCACTTCCCTATGTCCTTGACTTCATGGTTCAGTAATTTAACAAAAAGATGTCAAAATAGTAATTGCCAGTGCCGACTGGGTTTCGAGTATATTCTAATATGTCGCATAAACAATGAAAATCTTAAATTTATATATAAATCGTTCACTGTATAATTTTGTTCAGTACTTGCACTATGGAAAAAATAATGTAAGTTAAATGGTTGTATAAGCACAAAACGAATAGTGCTTAATACTTTGTAATTTATATTTTACTTATTGCATAATTCATAAATTGTTCATAGTACTATTAAAAACAGAAGTCAGATTCAGATAAGATCATTTTTTTCTTACAACACATATTATCTGAACTCTTCCTTTATATGATGTCTTCATTTTTCATAATATTTCAAATACGTGGGACAATGTCCTGCGCCGTCCAAAAACGTTTTTAAGAGTTTTGGTCTTAGAGTAGGCTCTACTTTCCAGCACTCCACTAGCATTTGAAATCTTCCAGAAAAATATTATATAAGTTTGTTTAAACACAAAAACTTTATACCATCTCAGCTATCATTTAAGTTATCATCAGTCACAGAAGAGAGTCATGAAATATTCTGGAAAGACAGGGATAAACTAAAAGTTGATACAACCAATCTTAACGAATCAGAAGTCAGTACAGCACCAAAAGCTGAAAGCTGAATATAATGGTGATATGCTATCGGAATGTTTGGTAGTCAAAACATTCATTTGGTTGAGATTTAAGCGATTTCAAGTGGGTAGCTTAACTTTCAACGCTCCTGGATGATATCATATCTCTCAATTCTGTGAAATCAGTCCTGCGAAAAAATAAACAAACATACAGTTCAGGTGTTCCATGTAACGGCTCCTTGAGCCGCAAACCGTTTTACAATTTGTAAACAAAATCCTTTGTCCAATCAATATCTGCATAAGGGAGGCCACCAAAAATATTTGTTTTAAACATGTTGACCCTTTAACGGAAATTTATGGTAGGTATCGTTGAACACATATTGATCTGGTTTTATACGAAGTCGAGTTTTAGTTTGATATTTGCTTATTTAAGTCTTTGTGTTAATAAATAAAGTAATACATGACTTACCGCCATAGTAGCCCATTCCGTAGATCAATATGTGAGAAAACTTCTGTGTAATTACTTGCATCATAACTCTAACATGCTTGGGAGTGTAGAAAGATTTAGGTAGAAAATTTCCATATACATCTTTTGAGCAAACGTAAGCAGAATAGGAAACTCCAGTGTAATTACTACTGAACTGTAGTGATAGTGATTTACCTACTACGAGACTAAAAAGTAAAACTACCAACGAATGTGAGTACTCTATTTGTATTTAAACGTTGAGAAAATTTATACTTTTTTATAGAAACTATGTAATATCATTGCAATTACAATTAATTTATAAACCCCAAGCCTTTAATTAATAGTAACTGTATCAGAATTAAACGTTTTTTGTGGAATACATTGGTAAATACTTTCAGTATGCCATTAAGGAAACAATACTTTAATACAGCTCTAAACTTGACACCGTAATTTTCAGTGATGTTGGTAATTAATTTTAATCTTAAAGCTTTAGAGAAGTTGTTACTTCTGTACTTGGGATACAAGTTTCCATTAATAATCGTTATAATATTGAAAGCAGTTACGGTTGTAGCTGAGATCAGAAACAACTTTCTGCGCTATTAGTTATTGTTAGTATGAACGTTAGATTCGAACGTTTTATTTTTTAACAATATTTTTATCGAAAAACGTTGGGAAAATTTGTGTGGTGTGTGGCGGTATGTGACCTGTACTATTGTTTAAACTGACGTAGATAGAATGTAACAGTTGGAATAGATAGTTTGAGTTTTGGTTTTCTACATAAGCTATATATAAGTATTTACAATGCACATATTTTCAACGACGTAAGAAATTTCTATGTGTGTAACGAAATCGTTGTCGTTTTGAAATTGAACTTTATTGATTGAAGCAAATATTGGACAGGAATGAGTTTTAAAGTAGATATTGTAATTATTAGACTTTGTACAAGCTTAGATATTCAACCCACTCATCCAAGTTAATGAGCTTCCCACCGTCCACAAATCAAAATTAAGACTAGCAACCCCAATGGGTACCGGAAACCTATTTCCCGGTTATNTCCAAGTTAATGAGCTTCCCACCGTCCACAAATCAAAATTAAGACTAGCAACCCCAATGGGTACCGGAAACCTATTTCCCGGTTATCCAAATTCGTACAGGGATTAAAGTAACTAGCCGTCCTGCCACCGGGTTAAAAAAAACTCCGACCTAATTTTAGGTTACCGTCATAACTGAAACGTCTATATATAGATCTTCAAATCGGTTGAGGACCACCACATCACAGACACAATTTAAGACCCCGTGGTCGCTTACTATTGACGATCTACCTATATGCGAAGTTATCTCATTCACAAATTGAATCTGTATTCATGATGCTTTGGTTTTAAATTATTGAAGTCATCCGATTAACTAAAACCTGACCTTAAGTGCAAAACAAATTTATTTAATTGCAAGAATACATTCCGTTCAGATGAACTGGGTGCGAACATCATGTGAAATTGTAAGATGTTTGGTTAGGATGATGGTTGGATTGATGCATGTGAATCTTATGCGTAATAAACAGCAAAGCAAACATAGAAAGTTACTTGTTTCGGTGGCACAAACCGACAGTAATTTATTCACGTCGTTTGTTACTAAAGTAGACATGTAATCATTACGTAATTTAATTAAACTTTATAGACAAACGTTTACTTCTGAACTTTACACTAAACGTTCCGTTCTCACGGTTTAGGTATATATGTTTGGAATCATCTCACAATGCGACAATAAGATAGCTACATAATATGTTGCCCATGTTATTTTCTGTTTTAAAAAATCCATAACGTTTGTGTACAATAATATTTAAACTTGAAATTTGGCGACCGGGATTTTTTTGGCAGAAGCAACAAGATACAAAAAGATTCATGAAAATTCAATCGGCAGGTTTTGGGATAATGTGTTTTCAAACGAATTAGGCACAACACTTTAACATGGGATGGTATACCCAAAATTCTCTTAGGGGGGTCAAGTCACACTCTGTATAACCCATTATTAACGGTTATAAATGTACCTACCAACTGAACTAATTTTAACAGACGTGTATGTACGTGATACGTGAGTTTAAGACATCCTTTTCATACGAAAAAAATTAGCCCCAGAAACGGATTTCCATGGCTTTAACAAGTTTATTTAAAATGAGAAGGCAGGAATGCTCGCACGAAGACCGATTAAGTTTAAGATTAACTCATTAAGCGAATATCCTTTTCACTAATGACATTTGAAAAATTATTTCATTTCACAACAATTTCAACATTTAATCCAACTGAATTTTTACTCATTTATTTGAGCCATTACGTTATTGATTAGCGCAAGTATAACAGCAAAACTGGGTCTTTCATCAAGTTTTATTTGCCAGTAGCTATCCATCAGTTCGTACCTACTTTAATAAGGGCAATTAGAAACCTTTAACCAAACAGTGCAGTGAAAGTAAAATAACTAAACTTACAATTCAGGTGAGGCGTAAGTTGGACATTCCATTCGTAATCCATTCACTAAATTGTTCACAAAGCCAGCTGTCCACACAAGACCAGGATAAGGTGTATCACCTATTATACAATTTCGTCATGAAATTAATCCTACAACATAATTGGTGTACATTTAAGACTACGATTTTTATGAAAATACCCATTCACATCGTTTCAACGACTCAATTGCCATCCAGCGCCAAGGCAACGGCTCTTGGTCAGACTTGATGTAGCTATTATAATTGTACATACGTCGGGATAAGCCAAAGTCACTAATTTTAGCAGTTTTTTCCATAGTCAAAAGTACATTTCTGGTGGCAAGGTCAGCATGAACCACATTTTTTGTACCCAGGTACTCCATTCCACAGTCAATTTCATGGGACCACTGTACCATTTGCAGAAAGGTTACAGGCTCTAAATCGTCTATGTATACTGGTTCGATTGCAGTGAGTAAACTACGGGCATTTATTACATCGAACGCATGAAAGATTGCTCGTTGTACCTGTAAGATATTTTGTTTTGTCTTGCTTACGCGACTGTGCTGTTGTTGGCTGACATCATCAGCTTTTCGTGTTTTCTCAGATAACCCTGCAGGGATCCTAACACACAGAGTTCCGTCGCAATGTAAACAATTCCTTTCTGAAGTTCGGCTGTGTAAGCACCCATTAAACTCACAATATTTGAATGTTTGTTAATATAAATCAAAATTTTAATTTCGGAAAGTAGTCCTTTTAAAGCACTTTGGGAACAATCCTCTTTAGCCATTTTTAACGCCACGATTTTGCAACTTTCTGAATGAGAGTTAATTGTAGCTTTGAAGACGCACCCGAATTCTCCTACTCCTAGTATCATGTCGTGTTCTGCAAATTAAGTACGGTTTATGGGTCATATTAAGCACAAGTGATCCTTTTGATATTCTAAATTGTTTTGTATTGTTTTTACGAACGGATTTTGATTTGATGTTTTTGCAGTTCAAACGAATTTTTGTAAGGAGATTTGAATGCTAATGTGTTCAAGTTATGGGTGTTTTGTTGAGCCGCAACTGAGTCTGACATTCCATTAATAAACTGCCGAATATCTTTATTTGACAGTTTTTGTTGTAGCCTTTTAACGCGGAACAACAGGAAAGCGATCACAGAGACAAGCAGAGATAGACAAAATAGTCCCATTGCAATACTCACTATTGCAGTAGAGTTTAAAGCCTTATCAGTGGTTGTCGAAGATTTATTTAGTTCTATAATCCAAAAGAATAAAAA
Organism: Callyntrura guangdongensis; assembly: GCA_027744295.1. NCBI lineage: Eukaryota > Metazoa > Arthropoda > Collembola > Entomobryomorpha > Paronellidae > Callyntrura > Callyntrura guangdongensis. The sequence goes on from JAHZNB010004698.1 coordinate 10,853, forward strand.
ATTGCTGTAAATATACTGAACTTTGCGAAAGTAAGTACTGTATCATATCATCACTATCACTAATGCACAAACTGGTTATCAAAATTATGTAGGAATGAAATCCAGAAATGGTTTAGGTTCATAATCCCCTGTCACTTGGTGATGGGTAGCTTAATTTGAACGTAGAAATTCTTACGGATCCTGGCATTTCGCTTCAAATTTTTGAGTGGATTTCGCTTCAATCTTTCGATATGGATGGATGCTTGGCTGGTGGAAACGCGATTTTGCTTTTTTTGTTTATCAGAGATTTAAAATAAACTATCTTGATTGTTTGGTAATGAAAGGAACGAGTTTCTTTTTTGCTCACCAGGGATTATAGAAAGTTTTGCGGCAGGGCTAGATGCTAGCCAAGGTAATTTCCAATTACGAGCCTGCATTAAATTTGTTTCATTGTCTATCGCACTTCAATAGATATTTGATATACAAATGTATGTAAAAAACCAATTTAAATGGAATAGTATTCCCGCCCTCATAATTTTGAAAACCAGTTCACAGATGTTACCTAAAATTTTCTCAATGTATCCTTCCCTCTGATCACTTTTCGAGTTGTCCGTTAACCTCCACCATACCGTATTTGCAGTGCCAGAATAAAATGGGGTATCAAATGCATCAGAGAAACGAATCGGAAAACTATGCGTACTTGCCCACTCACTAGCAAGTTCCCAATACGCTTTCATATTTTCCAAATTTTCCCACTTATTGTTTCCATCACTGGCCCATTGTAATAGACCAATAACTTGCAATTCTTCAGTCGTGTAATTTTGGCGCACGTACCTACGAAATTTAAGCAAGTCTTCACTAACTGATTGAAACGCAAATTTTGCTCCTTTATTTTTGTTGTCGAATGAAGGACTAATGCTGCAAATGACAAAGTCGGACTTTTGAAATATCTCTCTCACAACTGGAAAATCTTTATGAAAATTTTCGTTTAATATATAGTCAGAAATTAAACCGTAACTCATGGTTGTACCCAGTTTCAGGTTTGAAACAGTTCTCTTCAACTCCACTAAAATCTGTAAAGTCTGCTCACTAAGAGTGGACAACGTTTCTGTAATCGATTCCGTAAATGCTAAACCTTCTACAGTTCCTGGGAAAATTTGGTTTGCCTTTTTTGCACATTCAATGGCCAATTGCACTTCCGTCTTCAACTGGGAATTGTTGGTGTGATGCCGGATTCCTTGAACAATTGTTATTCTTTTCTTTCCAAGACGACGGTTAATGCTTGCAGCCATTTCAGAAATATAAACCTCGATAGTTGTTTAGCTGTAGTAGGTAGCATTTTGCTTGTATGCCGGCACTGTCATATATAGAACAATGGTCCGTGAAAGTGAAATGGAAAATGAAATAAAATCAAAGTGTATTATAAATAGGAAGGAATAAAAATGTGACAGAATAATAAATGAGAGAGATTATAAATGCAAGGAAATTATAAGTGTGACGAAATAATAAAAGCGAGGGAACGGGACTTGGAAATGAACGTCTAGGAAAGTAATTATCAGGCTTTAATGAGGCTAGTTAAATATAAATTATGTCTTACAGTCCTTTGATCCCACTCCATATGTACTGAGTCTTGAAAATTTTTCCAAGATCACTTCTAACATGACTCGAATTTCTTTAGTTGTGTAGTGTTCCACGTCTGAAGAGTCATTCTCGTTTTGGTACGGATGCTTTGCAAAGGGGGAAAAATATACTCCTGTGTATACTTGATCGAAACGATAGGCTAAACTTACTTCAACGACTAACGGTAATATTAGTATAAAATATTGTAGAAGATGATAACTAGTGGCCATGTTAATATACGTAGAATTAATTGGCTAATACAACAATTATAATGGATTTGATCGAGTTAACTGATAAGCCAATGCAATATTTAGTCAATTTGGTTCTTAACTTTCAACTTGATGTTTTATGGCTCTGTTAGAAAAGTATGCTTTACAATTTGTGGTCGTATTTTTTAGTTACACTTTAAGTTCTTGGCTGCATGTGAAAAAGGCATACTATTATTTTAATATAAACCAGTTGATATCTAAATATGTAAGTCTTATTGCAATAGAAAGTACAAGAACAGACACTGCTAAAACCGTGGTTTTTAACATTTAGTACCCCAAAAATGGTTATTAATGGCTTTAAACGGTTACTAGTCAAGACCGGTTACAGTACTCCATAGAGTTTCTAGGACAACTCTGGCACTGTGCATTACAATGCTACTGTTTTTTACCACAAATTCATGAGCAATGTAACGGCCCTGAAGTTGGCCCATTTTAAACCAGACCGTTTTTGCCCTGTGACTATAATAAACCAAAGTCATCACTGCAACAAGAATAAAGTGTCATAACTCATAATGAATAATTTTGGTGTAAATATAAATGTTTACTATCAAAGGTCAGGAGCCTGTATCAGTCTAACGAAACGTAGCTCGTAAGAAATAAGTCTGAGGAAAGAGAACAAAGCTAGAAAATGGAGCATGTGATAAACTTACTACTAGTAAGGCACTTACCAAACCGCATGTGTCTCGTTTTTGAGACTGGAATGAAAGATTTATCCATAGTTAAAGCTAAATAGACTAAAAAGAATAACAACCTTGTGAGGATAAATCAGAAAAAAATAATGAGGAGAGAGGAAAATACTTATCATTTATCTAAAAATAGAAGTGGTCCTACTTGTTTTTCAATTGAAAGTTCTCCACAATGCAGGTATCAGCTTATATTTTAGCTTTTCCCAAAAGACTCGTCTAATTTGGGTCACTATTAAGACATCCACAGTTAGTTCACCCAGTCATTGGCAATAAATCGTGGTTTGTAAGTAAGTATTGGGTTTATGTTTTCAATAAAGCAACAAAAAAATTAAGCATAAGATTTTTATTATAACAAAGTTTTATCTGTACTAAAAATACACCAATTTGTTTAACACCTAACCACACTTTGATAGCCAACACATTTATATATTTATGAAATATAATGTCGAAACGCCAGACACTCAGAGAAGTACACAGTGTATAAGTGCTAATCGAAAAAATGGAAGCTGTTTGGACCGTGTCAAATTTTAAAAAAATACTATAACTCTGATTTTTCTTGCTTAGTAAAAAATACGACCGTTAATAGCCTTGCTTGTTAGTAAGTGATTCACATGCAATTCATGCAAGTTGACTTCCTTCAAGAACTAAGTTGGGAACTGAAATTTCAAGTCAGGTTGACATGCTGATATTCAAGTTATGGCTTGACTTGAATTACAAGTTACTTACAAGTCGAGCGTGACTTGATTTTATTTTCTAAATTACCTGCATCAAATTTTATTTCATTTCAAATGAATTTTTGTCGTACTAATTGCTGAGTTTATCAAAAGAAATACTTGATAACTAGTACCAATCGTGCTTCTAAGCCACGAAAATCCATGCAATTCTCATGTGAATTTGTTGATGGCCAAAAGATATGAATTCGTCGTAGGCATGATGTGACGTGGGTACATAATATATTTTTTATAAATAATTTAATGTATAAGAATGTTTAGTTGCCCGTTTATTACAAAGTCGACTGTCTGTATTAACTTTTTACATCTTACAGATATTTATTCAAAATTATTTCAACAACTTCGACAAGCTTATCTGAATATTATATCTATAAAAAATATTACAAATTCGTATCCTTATTAGTAAATAATATTTTAGAAACAAAAATCTGGACTACTCGTTTATTTTTCATTTATGCAATAATTACAATTATCAAGAGTAAGTGTATCATTACTACATATTCAGTTAGTAGTGGTAAGATTCTTGGGATTCTTTTGTCCTCAAAAGTTTGCACTTTTTGTTAATAGATAGATAATAACGCGTAAAATCTACATGCAATTGTCCCAACCATGTATATAAGTACTCACTGAATCCACTCAATATACGAGAATTTTATTTCTAATAATAATCTCGGCAACATGTTTCTGCACAATCTAAACTACAAAATAACACAACCACATGCATTTGGCCTTCTCTGCATCTGGTCATTGGTTTTTACAAAACAAGGAGTAATACAATTATAATTGAACCACATTATTACAAATTACGTATTGCAAATTTATGTTGCTGCAGATACAGTTCATGAAAGTATTTTCATGAAAATATTTTAGTGAACATATCTTCTTGTACCAAAATTATAAAGTCAGAGTTCTCATCTCAGGTAAACAAAATCAATCACAATTGCTGAAAGAGTTGGTTTATCAATAGCGAGTTTGTTTTGTAAAATTGAGAACTGGCGTAAACTTTTCTTACATTTGATTGTCAGTCATAAACATGTTTAAATTATACAGCAAATAGTGTTTTAATTTTAAAATAATTCATCTTAACACAAAGTGGAAAGGTTAGTACTCAACTTCTCGATTACTGTCTCTGTTAGTATTTCGGTTTATTCTAGACGCATCATCATCATTATATTTGTTATTGTTTTCGTTTAATGGGTGTGGCGATCTTGTTTTACTTTTACTTTTGTTTATCCTATGCTGCTAATTAACGTAGACAATAACGAGATGAGTGTAACACTCAGATATGTAAGTCCCGTAGCGTCGTCGATACTGTACAAGTGA
>JAHZNB010004699.1:0-10278 GCA_027744295.1 Callyntrura guangdongensis
GATATCCGAGAATATGAAGGAAATTGCTCTTGGACACGTTCCGGTCTCCCATCGTCAGTGGGAAATCCACATTTAAAGTGGGTTGTCCTATAGTTAAAAGCAAGTCGTAATAAATACTTTTCTGCATTAAAGAATACCACTATATATTACAATATAAACCACGCATTAGCTGTTTTTGACAATATTGAAGAAAACTGTCGATGGTAGTTGGCACTTTGATATGGAAAACAAATTTAATCTGATACGTAGCTATATTGTGGCGTATACGACATTGGTATCGTATATATGTAACCAGTTTTTAATAATTGTGCTAGGCAGTTGTTTTTCTAATTTTCTAGTTTCCATGTACCTTTAACTTTTCCAAGCTTCTAAATCTCATGTAAGGTGTGAAGACGGTTGTCGGAAGCCAGTTTAAAACTTCATCGTCCAAAAGAAATATTTGAGAATTTATACTTTTAGATGGAAAAGTTCGGCCACGTACTTCGGCCTTATTATTTTTGCACCAAGCTGCCTTTGCAAACTGTCGAAATAAAGTTCGGGAGGTAATTGAAAGTATGGCTGTTTGTCGGAAAAGAATTGAGTACAGGGCGGAAATTGGGGTTTCACTTTTTTGAAGAATTTAAAAAAAATGTTGTCAGCCTTTTTTAAATGCTTTGACCATTTAGATAGATTTGTATTAAAATATGTACTTTAATATTTTTTGTACTAAGTAGTTGCCATTTCAAAAGGTTTTCGAGAATTTTATCTAAATTAAAATTTATTTGAAATACTATTTTATTATCGTCTAATTATGCAAGACTATTTAATTGTTTCCTTAAATCATTTAAATACTTCTAAATATCACGGTGTACATGAACGCCACAATCAGAAGCAAGAAAGAAAATGCGGAGACGGTTTGGGCATGCCAAGATTTTATGACAGGTTTTTTTTTAGGGAAAAGTGGCGAAATTTTTTACCCCAAGATAGGGAATGAAAAAAATATTCCCCTTTGTTGCTGGACTGATTAGAATAATAACTCGAAACAAGAAAAATAAAGGGTAGGTTATAAACAATATTTCATTAGATTTAGAGGTTTGTGGTATATATTTATGTTATTGGCATTCATTTTAAATATGTTTTATCATGCTACTATGGAATAGTTTTATTTACGTAATGGAACTAACGTTAAAAATAACCTCTTCCCCTCTCCTTTTTTACCAATTGTCGGTGTAAAACAGCCAAACAATATCTGTACTAGAGCAACTACTAACTAAAAATGTATTTGAAACGCGGAAGTGGTTCAGAAAGTAATGAGTCAAAATTGACTTAGCTTTGAAACTGGTTGCAGAATTGTAAATGGAGTATTATTATCATCAGCTGTAATAACTGATGTAAAATACACGTAATAGGACATTTAAACGACAAAAATTGATCAATCATCCACCATTTAACAGTAGGTAAATGCTTAATAAGGCTAAAAATACATTTCAGTGTGTTAAATTGATTTAATGTTCTGAACCCCCCCCCCAAATCATCCTGGCTGCGCGCCTGGTCAAATTCCCCTTGAGCTCCGCAAGGGGGGATTATCGTATCAAAATCTCCCTTGAAATTTGATATCATGTGGAAAAATACGCTACAATTCAAATACAAAAATTATATAGTGGAAAATTATATATTTTCTTCAAGTTTAGTTTACTAGTTTTTTCATATTGTGTTTATTTTGAGTACTGTCATCTTTCGTGCTGTTATTTTATCTAATTTGGACAATGAAACCAACAAATAAAATGATTGGTTACAACCTGATCAAGTTTGAGTTTGTGTATAGATAGGTATGTATGTTTAGTGTTTTACATCTACAAGTATTTTCTAGGTAACACGGGGTAGCAAAAACATTAAAATTAAAGCAATAACTAGTTAATGTTTTAAACTTTTAATAATGCTGGAAAAGTCAATACATGCTATGCAATATATATTAAGAAAGCAGGTTTAGGGCTATAACTAGTTAAAATCTGGCATACTGAAAATTCATCCATGGCAAAAACCTAGTAGCACGTTTTTGAAGAATGTATAAACTGTTTTGTCATGACATATCAAAAATTTAATTGTATGATCGCCAATAAATCTATTCATGACCGTTGTTAACAGGGATGTGAACACAATAACAAATTCTACAATTAAGCAGGTTCACAAAAGTTAACAATATTACCGTATACACAACATTATTTGAATGATACTCCAAAACCTCTAAATTTGATAAAAACAAGCGCAGTTTAAAGAGATCACGATCTCCAGTTTTCCGCAAAATGTTACTGCAAAAATAGACGCTACATTTAAAAAAAAACAAAAAAAACTCGCGCTTCGCACGAATCTTCTTTCTCCCTGCTTATTTCAAATAATTAAGCAAATAGAAAGTCACTTTTTTGACCAACCAATGAGAGTGTTATGTATGCCTTAAATAAAGGTTCTGGCGTTGTGGTGAACTTTATTAAACGTTCATTTTAATACAGAGAAAGAGTGTATAACGAACATGTATAAAAATGCTTCACTATAACATGTACTAATAATGTCTGTTACGTACGTTGTATAATTCAGATTGCAAAACATGACAGGGTGAAACAGAATAATAGAGGCGGTCAAACAACATTTCCCTTTAACAACGGATAAACAGTTAATCCTAAACAATTTTAGAACCCACACACTGGTCTAAATTTAACTGATTAGTATTTACATACGTGAGACGTGTGTAATATTGTTTTTTAGCAATTAGTGAATTTTGATCATGCTAGATTTAAATCAATTAAAGCTCTGAGCCTGCATACACAATACATGCACATTGATCAATTTCAGCTTAATTATGAGTTGAAACCATTGGCTATTTAATTCAATTACTTGAATGTTTTTGTGGAAAAGTCCCACTTGAAAAAGCTAAATACTTGTATATGTAAAACACTAAACGTACCATTAACAAACATACCCAAATTCAAACTTTACTATAACGCAGCGTTATTAACGCTGTTGTCGATTTATTATTGTTATGAAAGTTTTTCTAAACTTTCTTGCTTTTTATTTATTAAGTTTGACGTATGAATTAAGATGACAGAAATTATAAATACGCGCAACATACAAATCATAGTCTAACAAGATTTGAAAATGGGTTTGTGATGGGAAAATGAGTCTGGAAATTTCAGCATTTGTTTCAGGTTGACTGGGTCGACATTGTTGAGATATACAGGACTAGATGGTTCCGTCTCCAAACCAAAAATCTGCCCATGTTAGCATTTTTATCGAAGATTGCCTGTCTTTACTATTTATGTTGTCATACGCGTTGGAATATGTCTTTGCTGTTCTCCAAGTTTTTGCTTGTTCTCTTAAATAGTCTCGCAAAGAACCCAAAGCGCAGAGTTCAGTCGCAATGTAGACAATTCCGCGATGAAGCTATGCCCCACTAAACTCTACAATGTTGGGGTGCTTGCTAATGAAAATCATAATTTTAATTTCCGAGAGTAACCCTTTCAAAGCATTGCGAGAGCAACTATCTCTAGCCATTTTTAGTGCAACGTGTTTATCCTCTTCAAGGGATTTTGCAATCACCGCCTTGACTACGCATCCAAATTGTCCCGTTCCCAGTAGTCTCTCTCATCTCTAACATTGTAAAATAATAATAAAGTACTGAGAATTATTGGCAATGGCATTAGCTTATCTGTTTTTACATACGAATTTTCGGTTGTAGATTAGAATGGCAAGTGACAAACTATGCAAGTAGCAATGTTGGCAAGCGATTTTGAGGCCATGCAAAGGTGGCAAGTGGAAACAACGTCAATGCAATAGTGGCAAGTAAAAATTCAAGATATACAACTGTGACAAGTTACAAATCTGAAAGTCAAGGGATGATGATAAAATAATCCAATAATTATATATTTTTGCTAACAAAACAAACTAAGTATATTTTCGACACCAATTTACAGTACTTATAAAATGTCCTTTATGTCCTAACTTTATGTCCCGTATGCAAATTTACAAACCTCCTTTAAGGAAGTTTTTTATGCATTGCAACAAAAACAAGAATTTTTACTTGCCACTATTGCATGACTTCAGTTTTCACTTGCCACTATTGCATCGACGTTGTTTGCACTTGTCACCTTTGCATCGACGCGATTTTCACTTGCCACCTCCGCACGGCCTCAAAATCGCTTGCCAACATTGCTACTTACACAGGTTGTCACTTGCCATTTTAACCGACTACGGAATTTTCAGATGATGTTTTTGAATTTCATAGGATTTATCGTAAGGTAGTTTAAACGCGCAAGTGTCAACGTTAAGAGTGTCTTGTTGTGCCGCAATTTCGTGGGACATTTTGTTCTTGAACACACGAATATCCTGTCTAGATATTTTTTGTTCCAACCGTTTTACGCGTAGACATAGAACTGTAATAATGAGTACAAGGAATAATAGACTCGATAGTCCCAATACGATCCCCACTAGATTCCAGCTAATCACTGCGCTAGTGCTGTTGTCCACTATTTCTGGCTGATCTGCAAACATGATCGTGTTGGTGGTTGTGGCAGATATACGAAAAATTAAAAACAAAACAATACAAAAATTGTGCAGCAAACTTCAAAGGGACTAATGCAAGTAGTTTATGACTATGAATGTCTCGAGAATGTAATTAATGTGCTTGAAAAAATGTATGTCGACAAAATTAAGAAATAGTTGGAACGTGAGAAAGTCAGACCCCTATTAGCAGTTTAACATTGTGGCATACGGACTAAATAACTTAATTTGTGACTAATAAACAATCCAAACTTGAATTTTAAAAACTGCTTATAACTCCTTTCAAAACGCACGTAAGCTCTCACTAAAAGTTCGTTTGGCGGAAATAGTACTAGTCCCATGGTATACGATATAGGGGCGTGTATTATGTTTAAAAGCCTTCAACATGTAAAAGAACTGCAATTACATAACCATGACATTCATCAGGGCCAGCATTCATTTCCGGTAACATCTCAGGTGAGAATATTCTTAGAGAGCTTACAATAGTTTATATTGTTGGACAAATAAAAATTATCTCGATCGGACGAAATAATCGCCAAACTTTTTGTAATATCTTTAAAATTATGTACGAACTTAAGCGCTTTATGAAATACTTACTATGGTGTATATTCCGACCACTACATCCTAAACATTTCTGTGGTCAAAATCGTGTTGGAACTCAAGGCTATGTGTTTATTAGATTGACAAAATTGAGACCAATATAATAAATGGTTGCCTTGTGTTATGCAACATTGTGTGTAAAACTCCGTTTTTGGATTAAATCTAATCAAACTGATGACATTTTGTACACAACATACAACTACACGGTTACGTAATTTTTTAGCGATAATTGGCTACCAGCTTTGATCATGCAATATTTTTACTTGGATTTAAATATGGCTAATCGAAATTTTGGATACAAAAAGTGTTACAACAATTAATGCTTGCCCAAGATTTTTTCGACGTAACCATCTTTCCGGTTACTTTTTAAATTGTCAGTTAATCTCCACCACCCCAAGTACCTGTCACTGTATTCATATCTCGAAGGATTGTCAAATGCTTCTGTAAACCAAATGGTCAGATTGTTTAAACTTGCCCACTGGGCAGCAAATTCCCAATATGCTTCCATATAACTGTCGTTGTCCCATATATGGGGTCCTTCACTGGCCACTTTGTTACAACCATGACGTCTAATTTAGAATTTATTTTGTGTAGCTCAGTTCGAAAATCCAAAATCAAATTAGTAACTGATTCAAAGGACAGAAACGGTCCACTAGCCATTTTTACTGTATCAGCAGCATTAACGATGCAAGCAACAAAATCAGATAGCCTTATAATATCACCCCTAAAATTTCCAAGCCCTCTTAGTAAGAACTGTAATTGCGTTGAAACGTTGTTTTGCAGTAGATCTTCACAAAACATATTAGAACCGACCTTGAGTTGTACTGGGGTAGAGCTTTTTACAAACTTTAAATAATTTAAAGTATTATTGGAATCCTTGGCCTGGTGTATTCCTACCGTTTCATAAAATATAATGCCCTCCACTGTTCCGGGAAATTGCTTATATTTATTGCTGTAGATAAGGATACGGGCTTAGAACATGGGCTGTGGTTTGACTTGAGGTGGCGACTTGCAATCGTCTGTGGTGTGTCGAACAAGGTGGTATGCAAGCCCTTAGTGGGTTTGCAGTCTCTTGTATGCAAGGCAAGCGTAGTTGTTTTGTAGCGAAAACTGAAGGGTTGTCGGTTTTTTGGTTTGAGGCAAAACCGATTGGTTTCGGTTACGGTTTTCGACCGGTTTCGGTTACGGTTATCGGTTCGGTTTCGGTTTCGGTTTCGGTTTTTGCTTTATATACACTGGAATTCGCATTTAGATGATTAAACTTCCGTTGTGCATACTCAATACTTACTGCTTGTCATATGTTTACATTACCATCATCTTTTATTCTCTATTGTCATACAGCAGTATAGCTAAGAAGTATTGATTGATGAAACAAATGATTAAAAACAAGATAAAGTGTTCGATTATTGGTGTTTTTATCGGTAATTGTGTTATTATTTAGCATAAAAATTGTTTAAAATGGATTTTAATATTTTAAATGACACAATTGGTAAGGAGTCCGGGTATAATTTAAATGAGTTGGAAGAGGTTGCTGTACTAGATCCATCTATTTCAAAGGGGAAAAGCTGACAGGCAACGTTTAAGTGCTGATCATACTAGAATGTTGATGTACCTTAAATGTTCCACGAAAATACGTTTTATTTAATGGTATTTTTAAACTCATTCAATGTATATACTAATAAAATACCATCAACATAATACTAATATCAACGTGCGTAGTATTCATGTATGATATCAACGTAAATACTAATAAAAACATCAAACACGTAAGGTTACAAACTAAAAACCGAAAAGTCACCCCTTGCCGTCCGAACCATGGTATAACTTTAGAGTTGCCGTTTATCGTTTACGTTTAACGGAACGTAAACTCACTTACGTTTACTATTATCCATATAGTTTTTTGAAGTTTTCAAACATTCTCGTAGAATTTTTTAGTTGATGGTGCAAACTTATTCAAAAATATGTATACAAGTAAGTGTCAGTAAGTAAGTGAAAGTAAGTGTAAATATGTTGCCATTTATTAAGCAGCCGGGAGAGTATCGACCAGGGATCTTATTGGTTTCGTTCATCCGTGTCTGTCCGGCCGGCCGTCATCCGTTTTTCTGATAGCTGATAGATAGTTATGACGTGTTGACCCCTTGTAACCCAAATGGGGCATCAAAGTTTAAAAATTGTTTCGCCCATCCACTCTGGAACGGTTGCTTTGATTCAATGGGGTTTTCGGTAAACGACGGGTAATGAACAGGGCTTTGACATTGTTTCGGTGTGGTATTCATTCCAAGTGGAAAATATCTGTTTTTGTGGTGCGGTCTTAATATGCTTGAATCGGCGAGATGGCTAATTGTATTTGACAACACATGCTATCTTTTGTGCGAGAATCCACGGCTAATTGTGTGTAAATACTCTATGCTGATGCGGTGGTCGAACAACCAAAGAAACGCAACGAGTGCACGGCGGTGTATGGGGATTGGGGATAAACAACAATAAAAGTTTATTGGCACCTCAACCTATAGTACATTGCACTGCCCTTGAATAACTAAAATTACTTCTCGCGACTCGCGAGTGACAAGGCAAAGTTCAAGCTCGACTCTCTAAGACCGACTCCGAGCAAAATTGCCTTGCTGATTAAATATTCATGCTTATACACCTAAATTGAATAAAAATACATACATGTTGACTTTAGTAGAAAAACTGACAAACTTATCCCCTTTTTAGCATAATATGTTCGATACTAAATGTAAATTAATATATAGAACAAAATGAGAGAAATCATACAGTACACAATATAAAGAGAAAAAAATATTTTAAATACAATCCATAAAAGGAATTTTGACTACAGCGACGTTCAATGCCCTTATTCTTGCAGTACGAAACAGACATTACGTAATAATGAGGGGAATGACGTAATTCTTTTAGAAACTACTACTATTTTTATTCTTTCTTTTTCTTATAGAAACGACGGTAACCACTGATTACTAACCAGTAACCACGGCTACTTTTTTCACCGATTTTACCATCACTGATTATGCATTTATTTCCCCCAGGAATCGATTATTCTATCCCCAGGAGGCTATCAACAGCTAAGAAAGAATTAGACAAACACGGCAATGCAGAATGTAAAAAATGATAATGCTGAGCTGAGCATGCCCGTGTACTATGTATTTACATAACGACCAGGTACAATATCTGATGGTTAGTGACCCGGTACCGGGCTATTACATGTTAGTGATTTTGTGCGCGGGTCACTTACCGTGCACTAACTAAGTCAATAATCCTTTGGCTCCTAGCCACCAGTGCAGTGAGTAGAGTAAGTATAGTATCGGGTCATAATCCAGTGAGCAGGATGAGGATACCATAGTTAATTTAACGCTTATGTAATTCTTCAGGTAAAAAATTCACTACTATTCCAAATTTCACGTCATAATTGGAAAATTCTAACTTCTAACTCTTTCTAACGGTTTTAACGGGGTTTTCCCAATGTACCATAGTCAGTATAAGACTGTTAGACAAAGTTTTATAACAATTATATAGTAAAATTTCAAAAAATTTGGCCGTTTTATTTGAGATTTTACGGTGGAAAATTGGATGGTTGTAATAAGAAAAACAAGAGGGGATTGGGGTAACCCAATGGGGTTGGTTCCAAACATTTTTTAATTTTAACAAATGCACAATCCCTCATGACAGACAATTTTGTATAAAAAATGGCGAATTTGTATCATGCCAATATTCAATTAAATCTGGATCTGGGCCTGGTAGCATTTTAGGCCCCCTTTTCTACTCCCTTTTTATTAATGACGTAGGAGATGCAATTAATTTGCCTTACACTCTTTATGCAGATGATCTATCAATGTACACAGAATGTAAAACATTTGCAGAAGGATGTGAAAAAATAAATGCATGCCTAGAAATGTTCAGTGCTTGGTGTATAGAAAACGGCCTTGAAATTAATGTGGCAAAAACAAAATACATGGTGTTTTATAAAAGTAGGGACCATAGGTCCGCTAATGAGGACAAGGGTAAGGTAATACTTAATGGTAAAGAGGTGGAACTGGTAAATACATTCAAATATCTCGGTATTCACATTGATTCACATCTAAACTACAAGTATCATTGTGAACAGACTGAGAAAAAATTAAACTGCGCTCTAGCAAAAATGTATAGTATAAAACGAATGATTAGCCAAAACTTTGTGAAAACGTTAATCTCTGCTTATATTCTTAGCATTGTTGAATATGGAATAGTCTTCTGGTCTACAGCTAATCCAAAATGTGTTGACAACTTTCAGAAAAAGGTAAACAGGTATTTATTTTCATATTTTTATCCTAATTTGCGCAAAAGACGTAGTAATCGTATCTCAAAATGTTCCAAGGTGGATACAATAAAATTATTGGAAAAATCTAATCTGTACACAATACAGGAACGACTGTAAATTGACGTTTCTAAAACTAGTTTTCTCATAGCAAACCTACTAACGAAAAAATTTACAGATTAGTTGTTCCGACTTGCAATACGTCGTTATACCAAAACTCAATAAAGTGGAAAGGTATAAACATATGGAATTCTTATTGTAAACAAATTAATGTAAAAATGAAACAAAAAGAAAGCTTAGAATGCAACTCTATCGTAGATATATTTACAGATGTATGTAGTGAAATAATTCTAAAAGAAAGAAAAATATTATTTATGTAGCAACAGTCAGTTATTTAAGCTCACTATTGTACACAACCGGAAATGCTATTGATTATTGTTTTTGTTCTTTTATGATTTATTGTTGACTGTGTAACTGATTTTATGTTATACAGTAGAGTGTCAAAGTTGTAAAATCAGACTGTTATTGACTGAACAATTTAACACTTTAATAAAGTACATACATACATACATACATTATATATTATCCAGGGGACTGGGAACATCAGTAGACAGGCACACTCAACCATTACCATATGTGCGTATGTACACGTAATTTAATTTGGCATTGGTCGCAAAAAATCTATCCGAGCAACATTACTTACTTGACAGACTTAACTAGCTACATCACATCTATAATATCTAATTGCCGAATTCGAGGAAATTAGGCTAGCATTAAATCTTGTTCCCACCGTTAAACTCCCCGAATATTGGCCTTAGATATTGATCTTCGAACATATC
>JAHZNB010004700.1:0-26953 GCA_027744295.1 Callyntrura guangdongensis
AGTAAACTAAGGAATAGCAGTGTAGTGTACACAGGTTTTTCATTGTTGTCTGTGGATGTGGTGGATTTTCAGACCTTGAGGGCTCACCTGCTATCATCATCAACATCATCGTTATATTATTATTAGTTTATTTTTATTATAACAACAACATTACAGCAGCAGCAGCAATGAAGTGCCGACTGCTTATACTTGCCTGAATTACGTTGCCTTTGCAAGTGACAAGTAACCAGAGAGAACTTTTTTGTTTGTTTTTACTACCAGCGTTGCTTGTTATTTGTTATGCCACCTATCACACGACGAGTAATACATATTGTCGTTCCTTTGGCATTGCTTGCCGTGTGTATTTTGTCCGCGACTTCATCCATCCTTCAGTTCGATCCCATCATCATCATCCAATCTCTATAAGCCTTCATTGTCGTCGTCCCAATGGTAGTGTGAAGGAAAGGGACGATGAGGATGATACACAAAACTCCTTTAAATAATGAGTATTATCACTCGAGCCAAGAAAAAAGAGCAGCAAAATACCTAAATATATTATATAGAAAATATTACTCAAGAATTATTACTTCGATGATGAAGATGATGCACTACAACTACCTGTACTATTGCTGCTCTTGTTGATCAGGATTATACACAAAGGGGCCACCATTATTGCATCTGACAAGGCAATAAGAAGAGAAAAAGCTACAGTAAAAATGAAACCAAACAAAATATTGGATAAAACTCACAGTAGCCCCGAGATTTATGTGTGCTGTGTGAGTATTACGATTACGCGATACTTCATCTCATCATACTGTGGTGTGTAGTATAATCATACACTCAAGCCAAGAAATGGTAGGAGACTATAACAGTATAAAAGTTGTACACTGCTGACGCTTTTGTCTGACTGTTTTAAAAAAAATGATAAAACGTTAGGAAAAATAAAACGTCTTTACTCACAGTTGGGATCTTTTTTCATTCTCATCATCGTCATCTTCACCTCCACCATCATTGTCATTATCATCATATCACCACAATATCATCATGATCATCATCACCATTCTTTTAGTTCTGGGTATTATCTTGCACCGTTTCTTTGTAACACACGGTGTGCGTTTGTGTACCACCATTACACGACATGTCTGATTTCTGAACCCTCTATTCCTTCCTACTGCTTCAGTGTTACGTTATACTAACAGTAACAGAAGCTGGTAGAAATCTCCTTTTCTTCTTGAAACATCACATCAGTATCAACAACATTTTAGACGAGAAAAAAAAGTCGTTCGAGTCGTTTGTAGAGCCATGTAGCCCCAGTATATATGTATATGCAATATGTAATCAATCGTCGACTTGCATTTGTCAGTTAGTCTGGCTGGATCCTCTTCCTTACGAAATGTGACCGTCCACTGAAGTCAGACAACTCTCACTCACACACATGGATGCAGATGCACATGTGGAGAGCAAACTTGGATGAGTAACCTAATGTGTAAAAGTGTAATACTAATGCATTCATCACTCCTCTGGGTAACAATAATAATATTATACAGGAATATTACGATTATCATAATCGGTACTAGTGTGGCGTTGTAAAGTCAAAATATAACAAAAGTCCAAGGTAAATTGATATAATATTATTATTAGAAAAAACTTCATTCACGAAGAGCAAGGTACTGTCATCATCATCATCATTGCCGTCGTCATTGTTAATAGTTAATACGTAGTAGCATTTTACCATCACATCACCAACCTGTGGCTCTGCTGGCGTGAGTCTGTTGTACATTTTGTATTCGTTGTAACTTGTAAGTTTACACATTCACCCTTCTTCACATATCAGTATCAACAGAACAGCAGAAAAGTAACAGAAATCCTCATCATTATTATCATGCGATGTTGAAAGGTGGTAGTGGTTGGCAGGCAAGCAAGGCAAGGACTCATGAATCCATTTTCTACACTTATACTTTTCCCGTTTTTTCAATTATGCCAACGTCATTACACTTTTCAAAGTTTCCTTCGTTTTAAAATCGTCTGCGTGTGAGTATAGGTACAAATCAAAATGTCAAGGTCCTGTTTGAGCTGTGGCAGTAGCAGCAGCAGCAGTGTTGCAAGCCAAGTGAAATCTGCGTCTTGAAAATTTGTTTATGCATGCGTGTACAGTCGTATATACGAGAATTCCAAGTGCCAACAATTCAGCTGACAAGGGGGAATAGTAAGAGTACGGTTACCTTTTATTAAAAGAAAGGAGCAGCACCAAACACAATGAATGTAACTTGACATCGCGTTTATATTGACGTTGCTGTCGTTGTTCATGAAAGCTGGAGGGTTGCCTTACCCCTACTGCCCACTTGAAGCAAACAGTCATGAAAATTAAGAAGGAAGTGAAGACGAAAAGGGAGGAGAGCCAGACATGACGTGGTCAACAATTACTTGCGCTAATGGGTGCATTTAATCCCACTCTTGACTGCTTGAGGGAACCCGTATTCCATTTTCAAGATCGCATTATCCTAAATACATCTCTTATAGAACAAAACGAGAAAGATGCAGAGAGAGAGAGAGAGAGAGAGAGAGAGAGAAAAAATCTGGCACACAAACGAGCGTCAATGATGTTGATCATTGTAGGAAACGTTATAGCATACATATTTTTTATCTTCAAAGATCGAGAACCGAACACCACTCATCATAATTACTTGACGTATGTATATAAAAACAGGATAATCATTTCATTTCATAAAATCGTTAATCCACCTCTCATCATCTTGCAGGAACAACGACAGCAAAGCAACTGACGCATTTTCTACAAGACGATAGACGAATGACACAAAAAATAACTGTTGTCAACTCGTCAATTCTCTTGAGAGAAGTCAAAAGCAAATAAATACGTACATTTACGTGTCTGGCAGTGGTAATGATCAATATTGTTCCAAACTGCGCTTCACGAAATCAGGTATGACAACACGGCTACGATATATTTGGTGAAGAAATTATACGTGCACAAATGTATGACTATACCTGAATAGGTCGGTGTCCGTGGAATATACGGCGTCTCCAATTGTGCATACCTATCTGTTTTGTCTGCCTGACTGAACTACAACTCATTATAATGAAAACCAACAGCAGCTGTTACAACAGTAATAAATGCTGTCTGCCCGTCTAAATAAATACGCTACATGTACGTCCTTCATCATTACTTTTCACATCCAGGAGACAATAATGGAATAGAACGACATGTCTCTTGTCAGGCAGCGTTATATACAATGATGACCCAATGAAACCGTGTACTTCCTATAAGAAGAGGTCGCTCGAATCTCCAAGAAATCCAGTATTCTCTTGTAAGAGGTAGTAAAGCCCTTTTGGCTAACATAATACAGTCTTTAGGAAAGGTGACATACTGGATTTTACTGTAGATGAGTCCGGTAATAATAAGAGAGGTATTAATAAAATATCAAGTCAGGATGTAATATAAAATAAGAAATATATACCTAGGTGCATATTATATGCCATATACCTGTGTAGGTATAATATTTGGTTTAGCCTCACCATCAACCCATCATGCTCACATGAAAAAGAACTCTCAAGAAAAAAAAACGACCCTTTCTTTAAAATATGATGGCAGGACGTCTCGCCGTTCGTTCCTCAACTTTTCTGGTTTTCCCATATTTTCCGTTTCTCATTCAACAACAATATGCTTACGACGTTTTTATTTGATGGGGCTATTTACCCTTCTCCTCAACTCCGTCTTCCTGTGTGCACAATACCGACCTACTATCAGTAGCAACTTGGAAGAACCACAACTTGCTTGAAATATCAACATGTGTTCGGCTTCTGCTGCAGCCTCGCATCCATTTTAAGAAGCGGAGATGATGATGGCACAACCAGGGATAAAGTTGAATTTATTATTGAGATCTGGGAACCAAATATTGCGTCATTTCCCCCTGGTACATATGTTACACGTATAGTTCACCAATGCAACATACAGAGCTTTTTGTTAGGGAACAAAAGTTTAAAAGTTATGAACCCTAAAAATGGTTAAAGAACATGAGACGTAGCCTGACTGAAGTTGATGGTGGTCGGCAGTAGCTAGTTAATTTAAACACACAAACCCTTTTCTTGTATTCTTTGCCAACTTGTCCTTTTTTAAAATCTTTGTCTGATGAAAAATTCAAATTAAGGGACTTTGTATAAAACAACAACACGTTAATATTATATAGCTACACAGTATTTATTATTATCATCATATTCTCTTAACATGTGTCAGAAACATTTTCCTATCGTCACGACCCCCAAATGCTTACCCCTGCTGTGTGCAATCAAATTGATAAGTCCATTTATTGCAATAAAGCGCATTATATCGTTAAAGTGAGATGATGAGGTATATGATGATCATGCATGATGATGCATGCAGTTATTTAAATTCATAATATTTAATTGATTTTAATGACGCGATTTTCAGTGACATCGCGCGCAACTGTATTACGAGTTGGCATTGCTTCTCCCCAAGCCGTCAATGGAGGTCTGTCGTGCTTATTGTTGACTCATGCGCACGCTTACTGTGTGAGTCAATACTAGTTAATTTCACGTATGACCCAGTGCTTTATAACTGCTTGAGGCATGTCTCATCGTCATGTACTCTCCATAATATAATGTCTGCTGGTGCAGTAGAAGATTAAATTAATTTCAACCTTCATTCATTTGATTTTTTTTTTCACTTCCGTTCGAACTTCAAATATTTATTTTTAAACACATTTCGAGATCACGTATGCATGCGACTACCTGCCGTTTCAATCTGAACTATGAGCAACATTAATTTCTACTTGCCAAATGCCAATATAAAAAACTAGAAGTGTGTGATAGCAGTGGAATATTAAAGATTTTTTTATTTTTGTGTAAGTAAAGATTGCTAAAAGAACACTTGGCGTAGAATAAGCTTATAAAAATGGGCGCACCAAGAATGCCGCGTCTTTTTTTGCTGTTGTTTTTACGTTATGTCATAAAAACAATGTTTTTAAACTTTCCATTCGGCCATATCGCACAATAAAAAAAAACTTGACGAGCTTTTAGTGGGCAACCCTGACTTCCTTCAAGTATACTGTGGCTATTAAAAGTGCACGAGGAATAATATGCGGATGGGAATAAGTAAAACTGTAAAGTTTTAATGCATTTTGTTGTCTCCCAGAGCTAGAGGCACAAAAAAAGAAATTTTTTGGCTGAGAATGTTTTGCATACATACATTTTATTGCTGAGGTATGCACTATGCCTTTACGATTAAAACGAATAACAATGAAATGCACCTCTATTCACTCCATATTATCTACAGCACGATATCGCGAAAGTTAAAATAAAATAATTGTTGAGGAGTAGAATATCGAGTAAAACCCGTCGTAACGAAAGTAGGTATGGAAAGTACAAGCTGCAACAACAGCTTTTTACAATTATCATTATGATTGCTGCTGCTGCCGTTGTTGATGCAAAATTAGGTACATAGAACGCATGAATTTATTATGATTATTAGTATTGTTATTAAAAGAGTTTCTGGCTGGGTCTGTGTGTATCTGTGCGCCTCAAGGCAAAAAGTAGCAAAAATATTAAAATTTCATTATAATCATCAAAAGACCATTCATCAAAACATGACAGTAGAGTATATCTGCCGCACAACAGCACATAGGCATCCAACCAATAAGTTTCTTTCTCGAGAGAGTCACAAAATTTGATTTGATAACCTTTTCTTTCAAGTCAGCAGGCGGAACACTGAAATAGCAGCAAAAAGCCACCACAGCAGCAGTAAAATAATCGTCAAATAATATCTCGTCTGGCTTATGTGTGTTCTTCGGCAACAGCCGAGTAGTAGCAAGCTAAGCAAGTCTCTACGAGAGTGAGCAAATGAATGATTGACATTGAAAAGTGAATTAAGAGAAATAATGGCTTGTATACAGCAAAGAAAGAGTGTCTTCCGCGCAATTGCGAAAGCATTTATAAGACATTCTGTACAAAAATTAAATCACTGAGAGAGAGAAGATCGAGTTAGAAGATAGAAGAGCCAAACCCAGTTGTGTATTTGCTGTTGTGATACTTTATGAGTGAATGATCATGCTTTTGAGTCCAGTTTTTTTTTTTAATTTCTTGATTTGGGTTCTTGTTTTGCGTTCCTTTTCATCTCAACTTTTGTAAACTGGCAGTAATACACCCTTCTAGTCGGTTGAGTAGGACACTCGGATCTTAATGAAGAAAATGAATCTTTCCTCTTAAAACAATCCTCAATTCTGAATCTTGCCTCTGATCGCTCTCCCTCTCAAGTTTAGGTCTTTTGGCCTTCTTGTTGTAGTCACAATGAGGATTTTATACCATTTTTGCTACATTGGCTGCTCTCTGTCTGTCTGTTGGGTTTGCTGATAGAATCTCTCTTTAAATGTTGCCAACAAGTCTCCTTCAGTTTAATTTATCATTAGCACAAAAAAGTCATTCTGCGTTCTTTGTTGTTTTAGGAGCAGTCAGTTGTAAAACTAAGAAAAGAACGCGTTAAGAGAGAGAAGATGAGAAGACAAGTAAAAATGCTAAAAAATACGATGAAACTAGCAAAAAGTCAATGAGAAGTGACGAAGGACAGATGCACTATCTGTCTTTTTAGTTTCTCATGACTATGACGAGTTGTAGTGTAGTAGTGCCAAAGATGAACTGTGTTTTTTTCACACATATGTAGGTACATTATGTTATTTTACATGGCCGTGATTTATAAAGCCATTTTCAACTTAAACTTTTGATATAAATAAAAATAATTATTAAAATATGAGTGACAAAAAAGAATTATTACCCCCTAATGGAGAGGTACATGCAGGTCATCATCATCAAAAAAGATTCACTTTGTGGTAATGTCTTTAGCTCTCAACAAGAACAGTGTACAATATATATAGTCATGCACATAACGGCTTTTATCAGCTCGTTTCTCATTACTGCCATATCTACATATATTTTTTGTTTGACAAAAACCTACTAGCATTAAATTTAATTTAGAATAGTAGGCAGCTGTTAAGTAGACTACATTTTGTACACGTAATAGTTAAACTTGCAATGATTAGTGAATTTTTTTCTACCAATTTTTATCAGCATAAAAAAGAAGTTGGTAGTGAGTCTTAAGAGGGTTCTTCTTGCTTGCTTGCTTGAATAATATGTACCATCATCGTCATTTATTTCTTTTCCTCATATCCTCATCCATCCATCATCATTACAACCTTAGAGAGTGGTCATATCAGCATATCAGGTTTTTTAACGAACATTTCTGCTTCTGTTGACGACGACGAGGATGATAATGATGATGACGATATGTTCGACAAGAAACCAGACTTATTCTTACTTCATTGCACATTCATTTTTTAGGTACATGTATATTTTGTTTCTAATAGGGGCTTGTATAATCTTCTCACTAGCGCCCAAATAATATGTACAAAAAATAAGATTTACAGTTGTATTATTCAAGCAGCATGTGCTGATAAAAGGAAAATGATACATGGCTAAAGTGACAGAGAAAAGAGGAGAGATGGATTATAAACTGCATCATCAAGCAGGAGAGGTTCAGATACAACAACCAAATATGCTGTTTGTAGATCATAAATATTGAACTGGACTATAGGCACACACACACACAAACAATATTTGAATGTGATAACTGGTGTTTTTGTGTCGTGTTTGCTTGCACACGTTTTCACTTACCTACTTACTTTGTTGCCAGTTGTTGTAGATTTTGGAGAAGCTATATAACATACCTTGTCATTATTACATTACATTGGTTCTACAAACCTGGAAATTGAATATCGTAAAACAAACCTCGGCGCATCGTCGTCGTCGGCGCCCAACGTCACCGTTTTAGAAGCGCGAACAAACGCACACGCCTTTCGACAAATATTTTTTTCTTAGGCAAATACTCTGGCCGTTTGTTGATTCTAATAAGCCCCATATTCGTCGCCAGTGTATACCTATCTGGTTTTTATTTGAAGTATACTTTACTTTTTGCCGAGAAGAATATATTATATCAGTCTCAGCAACCACACCATAGCATCCTCTCCGCTTGTCTGCGTCTACTTGACGTTACTTGACTGTGGTGGCGTTACATTCCATGGTAAATGCAGCTTGGTATTTTTCATCGTTCACTCGTCATCTATCTTGTCAATAGTACAATTTAGGAGCAAAGGTTTGGTTTCGCTCTACTAAAACTATGACTGTCGCTCAAAAATGGTGAAAAAATCCCGTACGTAGAATGTATTTAAGTATATATACATCAGTATTTGCAAGTCATACAGAAAAATCACACCCCACTACTTGCTATTATCAGTGAAGCGGTATCGTATTTAACTTTACATAGATTATCGTATTCAAATTTCAATTTATATTTACAAATTCCTTCCTTCGTCATTATCATATAATAACAACAAAGCTCTGTTCCTCGCCAACTGCTCCCCGCGTGTATGTGTGTGGAATAAAAAGAAAATAGAGGAATCATGGTATGGTACAGAGAAAGAGATGCCGTTTAACAGCCAACAACTTAAACGAATCGTAACAGTATCGACTAGTATAAAAACACTTCATGTTATAATATGTTTTTAGCTTTATGTACTATTCCATGACAGTCTCATATAAAACGGCGCAAACAGGGCGCATGAATCATATCTTGACATGAAAATTCACTTCTCTTATTTACGTTACGACGAGAGGAGACCTAGTTTAATCCCGTATTTAAAATTTGTCTTCCGTATTTTTTATTTATCCACAGATTTGTGTACCTAAATCTCTCGCCTCGGCAAGGGTGATGATCAGAATGATGATGGTTGTGTCTGCCAGCTTCAACAACACAAAGATATATATTTAGCAGTACGTACGCACGCATGATGCGGAGATGATGTTGAAACGGTAGAGAAAAAAGATTGAGCGCATCATTTGGTCGGTAGATGTTAAAAGAAAACCTTTACCATCATTATCACTACAACAATCCAGCAAAAAAGCAAAGTTTTCGACGACCCAGCAACCTCGCTGATCACGCAATAACTAGTGGTAAGAAAGTAACCTTATAGCAAGAAGCAGATCAGTGACTTGTACCTTTATATTCTTCAGAAGGAGGAACAAACACCAAGTGGTCTACTGATTGTTCGTAGGGGATGATGTGATACGAGAGGATGATAAAAAGCGAACAAAATTACATAAAGTGTTGTTTTCAAGACCCAACTGGATTTCTCCCTTTAATTGGTCTGACTGAATGAAGTCAGGGAAGCAAGACGGACGGGGAACAAAATCGAGCTGTTCGTCATACAGTAACGTTGTTGAAGCAGTACAAGTGAAGACCAACTCTACAACTTTGACAGGCAACTGGTGAAGAAAAGAAGAATAAGGACGAGATTATTAAAGAACCAGAAGTACAAGTGGTTGCTGGAAGGAAATGTGGCGGTGGTAATAATAATGGAACAGCAGCAGCTGTCGCAACAGAAGCAAATGAACTCACTAAGAAGCATGTGTATTAATACCTCATCATCATGAGGATGGTGGTGATGATGATGATAATGATAATAAAAACATAATATAAAATAAATTGTCCAGGCAGACAAGAGAAAGGATAACTACGTATAGAAAGAGAGAAAGAGTGCAGGAAAACAACAAACCCTTTTAGTTTGCTAGTCATCAGGTCAGAAAATAAAGTAGGCGGCCACGTTTTATCACTGGATAAATTTACCAGTTCAGAGAGTCATCATCAGTTTAGTGTTTGCTGGATTGGAGTAGTGGAAGCAAAAACAAAATTTACTTCTCTGTTTAGTTCTCCTCTTCATTGCAATAACCAGTTCCTCTACATTTTGTATGCATCACATCTCGTCAAAAATGAAATTTTAATACACACATAAGTCAATTTTGTGTGCAGAGTCCACTTTGTTGAATCTGCCAGCCAAGAAGGACCTGGGAAAAAGCGTCATCATCATTGTAGTAGAGGAGAGGCAGGAAAGTGAACGTGGCATTTCTTTGCGTGGAAAAATGGAGCAACAAAGGATGTGATGCAAGAGCTGCTCTCTGCAATTTGACTTGTATTTTGTGATGGTGATGGTAGCTGATAAAAAAAGTAGATTTTACAGAGCTCTGATGCGTATGTTGTGTTTGTAATTACTATCATCCGTTTCAAAGCACAGTCAGTTATCAATTGACGCCATAAAGTGGAAATAATAGACGAGACGTTGATTAACTGGAGTGATCAGATTGTACGCTGGTAAACAGTTTGTGCGAGCGAGCTACGCACTGTCGCACGTTGATGTGTGTGCGTGCCTGTGTGCATGCGTTTTGTTCGTGCTTGTAAGTCGATAGATTCAAGGATTAATTATTTTCTCCTCCTTCCGGTTACACAGACCTAAGTTTAAACCACGCCACGTGTCGTAGAATTAAGAACGATTTTTAGCTTATTCTGGGAAAACAAAACAAAGAACGACGAACAGAGTGCAACAATTATAGGTTATTGAAAAAAAGTTTTTTAGTGGAAAGTTTATTTTGGCGAACCTCTTTTGAACGTTTGGCTATACTAATACAATTGCCTTGATTAAATGTAGTTAAAGGTATTGTATCAAGCCGTAATTATTCATTGTGTTCTGTACTGCTATTATTTCTTGTCTACGAATCAGCAATTAATTTTATTACTGAAAACACCAGTGACAAAAGTTTGGTGAAATATACATTTTGCTGCGTGTTGTATTCTCTTACCAACCCAACCATTGACATTGACAGTAATATGTTGCAGTTGACTCCAAACTTTTAACAAAATAAATTGGAGAATGATTTGGATATTTTGTTGCTGATAAGCCAGAAGGGGCAAGGAATTTGTGAGACAAGTGTTCGTACATTTAAATTGATTAGTCCAGTCAGGTTGGTGTTTCTTCTGTGGACCGGATCTTCAGACCGTTGAGTGCAAGCTGATTGTGGAAAAGGGAAAGAAGAGCAGCAACATGGTATGGCGTTCCTCTTCAGTTCACTTCCAACAAGCCAACAGAGAAGTTTGAAGTTATTTTAGAATTTTACAATCCTCATTGTCTCTTGTGTATCGCATGTGTGTGTGAACTGTGAACTGACGACGATAAGTTGTTGAACATTGGAGTGGAGGAGAATGTGAATGGACGGCCAACTGACCAGAGAGAGAGAGAATCAGTCAGAGAAACAAAGATCTAAGAACACACAAGGCAACATTTTTATATTCACAGACACCAAAAAGTGACGCAACAAATCAAAGCGCAAAGGTGTATAATACCTAATCCCAAGTTTTTTTCTATCTCGCTCTGCCTTCTTCGTTATCTCTTATAAGTTCACCGAGTTGGTGGTGGTGGCGGAGGTGAGGTGAATGTTGTTTGTAACGTTTCATTGTAAATTGTGAAAGTCCCCATTTTTGGAAGTTGGTCTTTTCTGACGAGCATATTATAAGATATAAAAAAGTTGTTTTTAACATTGCACTGCATCCTTCTTGTTGTAGTGCATACATTTTTTGTTCGCATTGCCAAACCAGGAGGATCATTTTTTTTTCTTCTTTTATTGCTTTCAAGTTTTTTCGTCTAATTCTTGTTGCGCGTTATTTGCTTGCATGCATGTACTTGTGATGTGCGTGCAGGTGTTTTAAAGAGAACTGCTGGCGATGGAGAAAAAACTCAGTTTTTTACCTGATGACGATCAAAAGAAGTAGTAGGAACTTTGCTCGTCCTTTTTAGGCATTTGTTTTGTGTGTGTGTGTACAGTGTAAGGGAACGTATATACTTTTTGAGTTTTTTCTGCAATTTTTTTTAAACAATAAAAAATCACCTCTCGTCTCTTAGCTTATGAAGTACTGTTTGGTGTTCTGTGTGTTGTTTTACCTGTTGTACTGTTGACTGTAATTTTTTTGGAAGGATGTGCTGAAAACGTCAAAGGATTTGACACAGATTCACGGAACCAAATCACTTGGCATGTAATTAAATGAACAACGACCTCTAAATCATTATGCTCAGCGGTTTAGAAATCATCATGTACAACCGTAGTGTATACACTGTAGAATTTGTAAAAGGAGAATGGAACATGGTAGACTGCCTTTTGGTTAATAACTTATGGCCTGTGAATGTGAGTAGTTGTAATGTCTATTCAAGAAACTGAGAAAAAAACACATATCAGACAACTATATAGCATAACTGCCATCATCTGCCTTTCATATTTTATGCAATAATAAAAGTAAGCAGCTCAATAAACTTTATGTAACGACAAACAAGAAACAACCACAGGTTTTCGTGTGATAGTGAAAATATATGGGCCCACTTAAAGCGTTTATATATATTTTAGACAGCACAAGGCGATAAATTAGCCTTGTAAATAGAACAAAACAAAGGTAATCGTCAGCGAAAGATGCCAGAATCTAGAGCGTATACTTTGCAGAGTAGGGACAAGTCCCTAACTACCCAAAAGAAGAAGGCAGCCGGAGTGGATGACTCACCTCCAAGGGAGCATTTTAGAACGATGGCGGACTCAAAGATGAAACACTCGTATTCTCTCACCTCTCTTTCCTCCAGATTCCTCCACGGAGCTTCTGGCAATAGTGGTGGTGGAACAAGCAGCAGCGGTGTTGCACAGCAAACAAATGGCCACCATGTTCACAATTCTTTCACAAATGGTCATCTTGGGAGCACTACTGGCAATGGGAATGGGAATTCCATGCTACTAAACGGAAAAGAGTACGGTGAGCTTGACGGGAGTGATGATTATGGGTTTTTGTCGTATAATACAACCCGTGGCGAGCGTGAGGGCTCCTCCAAGATTTCTGGTGCAGCAAGCAGTAAAAGCATCACCAGCAGCCTGCACAGTAATTTCAGTGTTGGGAGCAATAATAACAATAATAACCATAATGGTAGCACTAACAGTGGATCTTTTTATTCCACTGCGACGTATGGACGACTCAAACATCAGCCAAGTCAGCAGCAGCAGCAGCAGCAACAACAATTGCATCATCCACACTGCCAACATCACAACAATGGTATGGGACCTGGTCGACAGTCCAAGCTGAAGAATGGGTCAGTCGCCCCAATTTGCGCATGTGACTGCCATTTAACCATGGGAAATGCTAGTAACAACAATGGAGGTGTCGGAAACTCAACAGGAAATGGTAATGGCACCAACAACAATGGCTTGAACACGATTGGAAGTCGTACAAGCAGTAACAGTAGTGGCGCGAGCAGCGGAGGAAGTGGTGGTGGCTCCGCATCTACTGGAACCAGTAGTAGCAGCGCTGGTAGTGGTGGTGGAGGTACTGGCACCGGTAAAATTAATGGTTTCACCGGCTCGTTACTTAATGGGACGAAGAAAGATACCATTCTCAAGTCATTTGGCTCGACCACACTGTCCTCCGCAGCTGGGGGAAATACACAAGGATCTTCCTCGTTGACGACATCGTCAGGAGGTGGAAACGTCGTGAGCAGCACAACTAAATATGAAATGCTTCGCAACAACTTTTTCGGGTCTGGTATCACCCGAGAACGGGACCCCAAGCTCAATTCCTCTTGCCAAGCACTAAATCTTTGTGCAAATGGAGGCACTACCGTGGGGTCTGGCAACACAGGGAACGCGTCCTCAATTTATGGCGCGAGCAGCATCAACTCTACAGCCAGCACTAACAACGACTCGTTAGTGAATGGTTTGTCAGGGAATGCTTCTTCCAAGGTTGGCTCCAGAGGTACTGGAACCCGAGTTCGTCGCACAATTTCATGCTATGCAAAAAACCCCAGCAAATTAGATTCTCTGGAGAATAATCTAAGTCAACAGGCTGCTGGATTTGGAATGGTGGAGAAGGATGTATACCTGGGAAGTAGCATGATGAATATGAGCAGCACTAACAACGGTAACAATTTGCACCCTAATCACCATCACCATCACCTATCTAATGGACACCCTCATCATAGTACAGTTAATGGTTTTATGGCTGCTCCTTCCAATGCAGGGATTAATGGACATGGGGTGGGAGGACTTGGAGCCAGCACTGCTAGCATTGTACACTACCACCCCCAACAACATGGCTCTGTGGCTCCTGGCACAGTGAATGGACATCATCATCACTTGTCCAGTGCTGCCAACGCTCCTAACGTTGTTAATGGAGCAAGTTTTCCTAATCCGATTTGCGAATTCTCGCCATTCTCTTCGATGTCTTCCACGGATTTGATTGGGCTCAGGATGACGAATGGATTTGGAGCTGGAGGTCTTGAAAGGAGATATGTAGGATCAAATGGTTCTGCCAACTTTACTACCTACTTTCACGACAATCCCATAGACTGTGGGTGCTCCACCTGCTTTCAAGTGAAGCTCAACATTTTCCAGGTACGTACACGATGGGAAGATTTTCTCTCCCTTTCTCTAAATTAATTACATTCTTGCTTTTGCTTCTGGCCTATTACCCGCAAATATGACGAAACTCAAGCTGCAGCATTATTACGAAATTCCATCACACTCGAGCAACATTATTAAATTCCGCTCAAAGAAATGTACCGACAACTCATATACCGTATTTCATTTACGTTGCAACATATCCCGTTTCTTCTTGTGTATTGTAGCAATATAATTAACTTCAATTATCTTTTCACTGGTGATGCCCACGCATCATGCCAGCAATAATGTTGCTGGGCATAACATTATTTTTTACATACAGGATTAGTATACCCTACTTACTCAAATGCATGTGTATAATAAACCGTACTACC
Source organism: Callyntrura guangdongensis (assembly GCA_027744295.1). Lineage (NCBI taxonomy): Eukaryota > Metazoa > Arthropoda > Collembola > Entomobryomorpha > Paronellidae > Callyntrura > Callyntrura guangdongensis. Next base: position 14,688 of record JAHZNB010004700.1, read on the forward strand.
TATCTACACAATCTTTGTAATTCCTATTCGTGTCTTCGAGCACAAAGCACAATTCTTACTCTTTTTCGCTTCACGGAAAGGAGAATGACATTTTATTTCTTGTCCATTTTTCAATAGCTACCACCGCCACCACTGCTACTTGTATTTTATTAATTAGTCAGAGACTTGACTGACGACGTAACAAATGACAGAATGAAATTGACATGGCTGTAGTTTTAATACCAGAGAGGTTTGAAAGTATTACTCGCATTACTACTTTCGTACGCCAATTTTACTCGTAATTTGAGCAGTAATATCAGGAAATAAACTGTGTCCGTCCGTATCATTATCATGACGCACAGCTCGGCGAAGGAAAATGACTAGTCAGTGTACATAGTAGAACGGCAGTGATGAGATGATGAGGACTGGGGACGGCATGTTTTCGTTATGCAGTCAGACTTTACTACTTTTGAAGACATACATGAATAATATGAAAGTATGTTAAGCCTTTACTACTACAAGCGCTCATATTATCATCATCCTAGCTAATTTTCTCTCAAGAGACCTAATAATAACGTTACTAACAGTTGTCGTTCCGTTTAAATATGATGTAATACTGTAATATCGTCGTAGGTAGTTGTCACTTTTGATTAGATTACGCAGTCGACCAGAAAAGGAAGGCAACGGACTGGATTGAGAATCTTTTTTTTGCATACAGCAATTACCGCACATGACACACCAACATACATTATTATTACTTACAACTGTAATGTGTTCTGCCTCCTTATGTAACATGTGCCTACCTAATTTGACGACGAAGTTAAGTTACATTTCGGCAAAAATATGCACTAGATTAGTCTTGTGCTGAAAGGAAAGATGAAAAATGAAAATCTACCTGCTCGCTCAACTCCCAACACGATTACAGCCACGTTCAATGCATGTCGTGTATTATCATAATATTAATGCAGTTTCAAGCTTTCAAGACGACTGATCATGATACGATATGATGTAGCTTTTAACAAGATATCAAATTACTAGGATGCTTTACTATCCTACAAACTATTCTTGTTCCATTTGTCTTGTTTGAAGTTGATGACATGAAATAACTGCATTTTGGAGTGTAGTAGTAGTAATAGTAGTAGTACGTGCGGAAAAGTAAGTAGATTACGCGATTGTACACTTTGTGCATAAGGCCCACTCATAATAAGTTTGCGTTCCTCCTTTTTGTAGTCTTGTTTGGAGTGGAGCGGAGTACAGTTTCAAGGTTGTTCAGAGAAGCCATCTTGTCATATCATTGCATTGGTTCCGTCTCTTGTATGAGGCGTATAATGCAATTTTCAAGCTGTGAAGGTCGATGTTCCTTTTCCCTGTGTGTCGTGTTCTCCCATCGTCGTCGTCATATATAGAGAGTTGCTCCTGTTTACAAGATTTTTTTCACAGGAAAACTTGGTTGATTTTATTGTTATAATCTCATTTTATGCTGCGTTAGTAATTCAATTAAATGAATTTAGCATGTACTAGTGCATGTATACTCTTCCGCTACTACTGTAACATTTTTGATATTGGAACAAGGAACATTAGGTTAGAGTCACAGCAATAAAGGTAAAATAGCAGTAGAAGATGATAATGGGGGTGTCATGGTGTGCTGTATAAATTGGGGTACTTTTCCCGCTTCAACGCGGAAGTGAGTTTTATTGGAAAGGTTTTCAGGGACTTTCTTTATGCGAGTTGCAATATTTGCGTACATACGGGGAGGAAAAGCTAATCAAGAAGTAGTATAAAGTTTGGGTTGATCATGATCATCAAAAAAATTTATGGATAAAAAGAAGCATTTTTGCCAGGTCGTTAAATATGCAAGCAAGCATTTATGCGTGTGCAAATATAAACTGTGCCAATAATGCACGCTAATATTACGATTAAACAAGACTTTCTATTCAGGTTCCACCGACTTGGGTACCCACCGCACTGTGAGAGACACGTCGTAAAAAAGGCTGCCACCATTTTGCCTAAAAGTATAAAAATAAAGGTTAGTGCACACACAAGGTAAGGTGCAGAGGGTACATGCTACATTCAAGTTGCTAAATATGGTAGTAATTTTTGGCGTTAAAGTGGTCTCAGGCAATTAAATCCCCATGCGCATAATTTATGGACGCGTTTAAAATGACTTATATATAGTATTGTGTACTTCACATCACAAAATAGTAGAAAAAAATTACATGTTGCAGTTTGCATTGTGTGTGTGCAACAAGTCACCAATGCGTTTGTGTGTGTGTGTGGACTGTGGAGGAACAACGTAATCTTTAGTGAGATTTATGATGTTGCCTTATTAATGTGTGAGAGATATCTTAAATTATCCATCTGGCGGCGCAATACACAAGAAGGGAGAGACTTGAAACGCTTGCATAAAATATTTAACAAGTACCTAATTTCTTTTGAAACCATCTCTTACAAATATCCAAACACACAGCGAGAGACTGTGTGGTGCTATCTAAAAAGATGCAAGAAAAAATACATTAGCATTGTAAAGGACTTTATTAGTACTATAAATATAAATAAATATGTACCTATATTGCAATTAAAAAAGCAAAAGTTTTTTTTATTGTTCACTCCCAGGATAAAAATTAATCATAGCGATAAGTTTCATTGACGTGTGCCAAGTGCCAATAGCATTTTTAATTTTTCTTCTAGTAGAATCTAGAGTACAAGTCAATGACAAAATATATTTTGGTGAGTGTTTGTGTGGTGATGCGATGAACGTGGTTGTATGTAGAGTACGCTACAAGACACGCTTTTGTCTGCCAATGATCTTTGAGTCGGTTTTCGATTTATAGCCCTTGTTCATGGTTGTTGCGTTCTTTGCTTCCGGAATTGAGTTCATTTTTAGTGTGCAAAACCTCAATAATTTTCCTGAAGGGTAAAACTTTTAAAGTGTAAAAAAAAGATCTGATAGAAACTTGCTGTCGCTTTACTTGGGTAAATAAAATAAAGATCGTGACGAAGGATACGCACGCATCCAAATTTTTCTTTTTTTGACAACAGTCAACAGTTACATAGCACAGATATATACAACTACCATTGCTGCTGTTGTTGTTGCGGTTTGATGGCTTGAACGAAACTGTACTGTTAATTCTGTTTTAATTAAAGATAGTTCATAAAATGTGAATGTATATCTTAGGAACATCTAATTAAAGACCAGTAAACTTTGAGGGAGGTCTGTCTACACTCAGAGAGTGAATAAATCCAATTAATTTTTGTAATCAACTTTACTACAAACCCTGAAACTTAATTTGACTTGTTGTATGTGTAGCATAGAATATTAATAAGTACCTAAACCGCACATAAATACATGTATGCATATAAACCTTCCTCCCAAGCGATAATCTACTCTTTTATTTTCACAAGTTCTCTACGGTAGATGAAAATTGAAAACCTTTTTTTTTTTGCAAAATTAGTGTTGACAATTATTCAATCGGTATCACAGGCTCAGCACGGCAGCTCTAAAGCGATTTTAGACCAGCTAACCAGCAACCGTTGTTGGTTGGCTGTTTAGTTGTTCACACACTCTCATGTATATAATAGCTCGACGACATACACGCATGCACGACTACGACGTAAATGAAAGTTTTTTGTCAACTCTGTCTCTCTCTCTGTCTCTCTCTCAAACAATCTTTGAAAGAAGGACCCTGAAGTCGTCAAGTACGTCTCCTACTCCTTTAAATACCATTTATATAACGTCATCATCAAAGTATCATCATATGCGGAGTACATATGCAATTATATATTCGCCAACCTAATTTCTCATTTTCAGAGGGTTCTCCTCACTTATCATCTATGTGCATCTTTATTTCGTGTCTATTGTAGCCTTTATTGGTCCATTATGTAATCAGCTATAACGGCAATTTTGCTACGTTCTTATAAATATACTAAAAATTTGAAGCGTGTTTGTTGTTTGTCGTGACATCACCACCGTAAATTGTCGACAGTGAATACAATAAACATTTTACGGGGACGTTAATTGACAGCATTCACGCACTTTGTTCCTCCTGTCACAGTCATGGTACATGGTGTACACACAAAGGGAGACGAAAAGAAAGACACTGTCGATTCCAATTTATAACTGAGGTTGTGATACGGTTGGAGGATGACATTTATAAAAGTAAAATTAGATTTGCTCTACATTGAGTTCTATTTGAAGTAAATCAACGATCGACAGAGTATATATCATCCTCATCATCACCACCACCGCACTCTCGTACTGCCTACCAGGAAGGATTATGCAATCTCACGGCTATTGTCAATAATAGTGGCAGGGGTAGTAGTACTACGTAGGTATTGCGCTCTGCAGAATAATTTTTTTTATGATGATATGCTTGTTTATGTTACGATTTTGTAATATAAATGAATGCTCGAGGTTGTATAAATGAGAGTGATGCCAAAAGTATATTTCTCTTTCTCGTACGACAAACAAACTGTTGTCGTTATAGACTCCTCGTCGTCATTTGGAGCGTTAGCTTTTTTGATGATGTTTCATGTTACACACAGCAGCTGCTGATGTTGCTGCATTGAAGCGTAGCGTGCCTAATTTAACACAAGTGCCTTATGATTAAGCAACGCGCGATACTAATCAAAAAAGAATCATATTCTATTTTGTGTCGAAGAGCTTCAAAACATCAATTTAATTTGACGAAAGGGATTACACTTTGTTTTTTGTCAGGCTGTGATGATCATGAGATGATTCAAAAGGCGACAGAATAACTTATATATGTTATCAATTCTCAGAGAACATCACTCGCATGTCTCTCCCGTCTGACTGACTGAGTGTGTGCGTTTAATTATGTGTGTTTGTGTGTCTGTGTCGATGATAAAATTAGATTAAAAGAGAAAGGATAGCTATATCTGGACCTGAAGTCAAAGATTGCACATTATAACAATGGTACAATGCTTTTAACAAGTAATACCAACTAGTTTTATAAGAGCAAAAAAAGTTTTCTGGTAAAATGTTTAACGTCGCGAGAAGGTCCTTGTCCTGCACAGAAAGATAATAACAATAAAATGATAATAATGTGTTTAAAGACATTTATAAAATAAATATCACCCACGTTGCATTTGTTGATTGTTCGACACTATCTTTGCTTAATGCTTGTATCCATATACAGGTCTTATCTATTTGTATTTTGTGAATTGCAAAGCACAATAGTCAATGGTGATGACTACGAACTGACTAAAGTTAAGTTTGTCTTTAGTCGTCGTAAAGTGCTTGCTTATATTTGCTCGTTTCGTTTGTTTTTATCCAACGTAAAACCATTTTAAAAGTTTGATTTGATTGGACAAACTGAAAGTCAACAGTTTCAAACCGTGGAGAGAGCACTCATATGATGGAGAGAAACAGTTGAGCAATCGAGATTTGTTTGCTGTCCGACAGCAGATGTGTGGAACATTTTCTGACGAACGACTACAAACGTTGGTATACTAATTGTTATTATTATTGCTGTTTTTAGTATTAGGTATGTTTTGTCGTAACTAGATAAAAAACGCTTACATGTTTATTCACGTACAATCGTTTTTTTTGTAACATGAAAGTATAACTGGTTGTTGTTTAATCCAGTAACAAATCATTCTCACCCCTTCTTCAACCGTCGTCGGACTACTTTCATGCTCTGTATTACTTCTAGTAAGCTTACTACTATGCAAGAATGCAAGTAGCTTGCAAAGTTGGCGTTAACTAAATGTAACAGGATGACAGGAAGAGCAATAATCCAGTAAAAGTTCACACTGACTTTTGAACTTTTGAATTGTTGTTGCCTTTCGCCTGTGTGGATTTTATAGCTCTCACGGCCCAAACGTAAACAGCTCAAAGACGAGTCAGCCACATTGATTTATTTGATTTCTTTAAAGTTTAAGTTGTGCTTCTGGAACAATGTTATTTAGCTCATTCCGGAATTGTATGTGTACAAATGACAATCATCATGTAGAAGTGCAGCTCTCTTTTAAAAAGTTGAATGCGTGTACACAACCAACTTACAATAACAGGAATCAGTGTACATGAACTTCATGTACACTGATTCCTGTCGTGAACAATAACAGAATAACATGATATGTGATACGTTTTTATCCTATTTCTGCATTTGGTCAGCAGGAAAAGGAACTGGACGTGCATGGGAATAAAGTAAATGATCTCACCACAGCAATCTTCAAAGAATCAAAAGCGTTGTGGGTTGATTTTTTATGCTTTCTTCTCATGTGTGTACACATATCCCGTCCAGTCAACCTGCTAAATTATAGTGTACTGGTTGGTTACATAAGTAATACAGCAATTTTCTTTTTTTTGTAAAATGTGTGTGTACACGCATAATTGTAGAAATGCATGTACCCTCATATTTGGCCGTCATCATCTTAAAGCTGGTTATTCTTGCGCTTCCTCTCTTTCTCTGTCCACATTATGCAATGTAATAATAAATAAATATTATGGTAATGGTAATGACGGGTGGCAGTTAGAAAAGCTATGAAAAGCTCCACCAAGATTTTTCCCATCAACCCACCCCGTGTTAAACTATTACTGGGATGCTGGCTGCAATGATATTACGGTGGTTTGGTTCAGAGCAAAAGTTGAATGTCTCTCTTTGTAGATGTCTGAATCGGAATATATGCAGCAAATTATAATTTTACTACTCCATGAAGTTGATGTGTGTGCTGTTATTTTTTTTACATTTTACAAGTGTGCATGTTACGTTCGTGGACGGATGAAGAGAGAGAGAGAGAGTAGGAAAATCATAAAAAAAGCGCTGTGTAGTCTTATAAAGTCCTCTGCAGCTGTACACCTACGCTCTTTTCCCAGCTTGCTTGGCCATAGTCATAATAATGACAATAAAGCCCACATAAACAGCAGCAGAAAAACTCACCACAATAATAAAACATGCATATTAATGTGCCGGTTTAAGAAGCGTCAACTGCTAATGACGATGAGTGATGATGTGTTGAATAATGTGGCATAAAATGGTAAACTGCTTTAAAATATGTGGACGTGTAGTGGATATGAAACAAGTAATGAGGCGGATGATGGGCTAAATAGCACCAAAGTAGAAGTGGCAACCTAGTTTAAAATATTTTTATATCTATAATGTCAGCGTGAGATGAGATGGCATGTTTGAAGAGAGAGAGAGAGAGAGATGCGAATGGCGAATGGTACCGTTACCGTTATAAATATTATTGCTCGGGCGTATTGTTCCTTCACTCGTTGTTGCACAGATGTGTTCGCCTGTGCCACATACCGCCATTACCTTTTCCCATGATAATATCTTTAGTTCCACATCTACAGCCAGCAAAGATTTAACTTAGCTTGTCGCTGTTATACCACTTTCAAAGCGAAGAAGATCATCGAAACGATCAAATAAGTAATGCGTATAGGTATATATACGTGTTCTTTTTCCCACATCGACATGTTCTCTCAATATTTAACTGGGCCTTACAGGAATCACCCTACTCGTGATGTGTTATGATTTTATTCGAGATTATTACGCTTTTACTAGTATTATTGCTGTGAACGAATTACTCTCTCGCGGGTGATGATATTTCAGATGATTGTAATGATAATCCGAATGATAAAAGCTGATTATTATCTTTTTGGTTAAAGATGAAATGAAGTTGTGTGGTTAAATGTGTATCAGAGTATAAAAAAATTCGCTCACATCATACCTATTTGCATGATGCAAACATTCACTTTCTTACTCTACTCTACAATCATCGAATCATCATTTTTAGCTACTTTGCTCGCACACTCTACTCACTCCATTTCCATTTTGAACTTCTAGCCATCTCAAAATTTGGCACTTCTTGGTTGAAAACTGAAATCACGTTGCATCGTTCTGCATTCTCCCATCATCATCATCATGTCTGAGAAGAGAGTGCCTTTGGTTGAAACGAAAGTGGTTATTGCTACATGTCAGTTTCAATTTCAAAACTATGAAAGAGCTTGCATTTCTCTATTAATGTAACGTCTCTCTCTCTGTTTGTTTCTATTATTGATCCATTGGTTTGTTTGTCATATGGCTCGTTTACGATGATAAACGGCAGTGGTGCTGCGTTGTGCGTTGCGTACGGTGTTGAGGAATATTTCCATAGACCATAATCACAAAAATGAATTGCCAGAAAGCAAAACTATTAGCATAATCATAAAGTTTAATTCTCGTTGGTAAATTACTTACACGCGGCAAGTTTTTATTTTAATGGAATGGTGTCCTGGTTTAAAAATAATAGACAGCTCTGATGTACACATTTTTTCAAACATGTTTTATGTAATATATATTATTTCTTCCATAAATACAAAAAACTCCTTTTGAGAATGCTTTTTATGTCGAGATTTATGTGGTCTAGTAAAAATGCCGTGAAGGCAATTTATTCCCTTTGGCTTTGGACATTTAAGAACTGGCCAGTCTCCTGTGTTTTTATTTGCCTAAGTTTGATTGGATGCACGCATCGCCAAGTTTTTGGAATATTTCCAGTTTTATTAGTGTATGCATCAACCAAGCAGTAAACTAGATGTGTGTTTTACAGACCGCTGTGTACTGTCATTCGAAAATATGCATGCGTAGACAACTACAACATGTGATGTGATGCGAAATGCCTAACTCAAAAGAGAATGAGACCAAACCTAAAGGAATTTTATTCACGACTACTGCACACAAACACAACCACTATCACTACCACCACCACCGCTGTGGCGTTTCTTGGGATGACGATGATGGCGTTGTTGTGTGTTCAAAAACATGCACATTGTTGATACACGGCTAATAATTTGGCCACGACTCATGCTGCTTTTTTAGTGGCACTGACACTCACTGCTGCCAATGCAATGGAGTACTCTTGTCAAAACTCAATCATCGCTTAATTGTAGTAACTTCAACAAAACGCATTTTATGAACAACCAACCAAACCATTCTAAATGATAACACGCATTCTCTACGTAGCGCTCTGGCTCTATTGATGGTAGTGCAAAACACCATTTTTGTGATTATACCATGCTTTAATACCATGTATGTGGCAGTGCGAATATTTTCTGTTGCTGTTTTTATGTTGCCTCTCTGATCTAACTATGATGGATAATCAGGTAATCACAGCTACTTAATTGATATTTGTGTGACAGATATCAGTGTGTAGAGATGGGCCTGTTTATAGCACGACACTCGTATTGTTAGTTACCTTGAAGTATGCATATCAGATGATGGTGATGATGATCCGTCTCTGGCAAGTTCATTGCAGCCCTGCTCGCCCTACTGACGACTGACAACGATGACCGTCAATATAACCCAAAACCATATAAAAAGGAGACTATTGCTACAGCTTCAAAAAATAAGTGCGGCATAATTTTAATCAAACTCAAAGCTGGAGCAATAATATTAGATAAAATGAAGTTTTGTTGTCTGCCTTCTGTGCAAACACAACGTAAGCATGAATCGCCGCAGCGACGACGAAAGGCACGTCGTCTGTTATTATTATGCCTTTATAAAGGAACAAGTTTTCCTTTGTTGTGAGTTACAAATTTTAGTCGCCAGTCAAAAAAAAAGTTGGCAGGTAGCTTAGGCTTGGCTTCACTCTCTGTATTTGTGTGTGTTGTGGATTACTGCGACTATAATAGAATATTATTAGATATTATTATTATTATGTATAACTTGCAAATGGCAATAAGCCGTGTGTGTGTTATTTTCATAGTTCAGAGAAAATGTAATATTTTAGTAGAATGCACACACACAGTTTGTTACTGCCATCATAATAATCATCGTAGTGGTCATCGTCATCATCACCATCGGTAGTAGTGGTAGCACAGTAAAGCATGTAGCAACAAGACAAAAAGCAAAACCACTAATAACGCAGCAACAAAGTAATATATTGAAGCAACCACCATCAAAAAGATTCTAAAAAGATTCCGCTTCGATGAACGTAACATAAAACATTAACCCAAAGAGGGAGAGAGACTGTGAACACATCTACTGACTGGTGATGATGGTGAGGTGAGTGAGTAGTTGTGTATATTATGGTACACATAACATCATGCATAATTTCTATTCCACCTGGTCATGCCAGATAACCACACAGTATGGTGGCAAATGGCAATGAGTACAAAAACCAGCAAAGTATGCATATCTATAATGGTAATAACAATAATAATAGTAGAAGTACGCAATGGAATGTGGAAACTGAAGTTTTAGGTTACAAAAATACTAGCCAACGAAACGAATAAACATATCATCACAAAAAATATATACTTTTGCCTTTACTTATAATAAACACGAGGCTAACTCTGCCTTTGCGACTATTTAGGTAATATTTACAGCAAAAAATGTATTAATGGTATTACTCATTGTAATAATAATGGCACATTATCTCTCTGGTGGAAAATGTGTGTGTTCAATTCACTTTTTCTCTCGTCGAAAAGATTTTGGCTGCATACTAATCATTTGAGCGCAACTTGAAAGAATAGAGAAACTTCAATGTGTGGCTAAATGTGCATAAATTGTGGAAAAAAATGATCTTGCTGCTGATTCTGCTGCAGTATGCATAGGTACTCTGATTGCCGTGTGCGACTATCAGCCGTATATAATCTATTTTTCATATTGTTACGTTCTGTCAACTCGTCAGGTGTGTTTGCGCGCGCACAAAATATTCATCAAGTGTGGAGATGACATCCCTCAGAAAATCATCAAGAAGGACTACCTTCTCAGGTGTGACACACGGCTATTTGCATGGTATTGTTGTTGGATGAACTGTTCGCCAAGTGTTAGCAGCACGATTGCTTAATTCTGTATGCGCAATTTGTGCAGTCACATAGCAAATAAATTTTTAGCAGGTGATTTAATTAAATTTATGCACAGTAGCAGCAGTAATATGTGGATGGATTTGGATCAATACTGACCTGAAATTGTATTAAAAACAATAGAAGGTAAAAATTAACAATTGAGCTTTGGTACTCAATTTAGGAATGTCCTCTAGTGCTCTCTGATGAAAGCGTCATGGTAGAAATAATTAAATTTTCAGAGTTGCTTGCTCGATAAGTGGCACAAAAGTTTTCTTTCGTTTTTATTGTATTGACGCAATAAACAATAATCTCTCAAAACTACACGACGATAACAATTGCGCACCGTGTGCACAGGTGCAGTGTGGGTATTAGAATGTCTCTCGACAATTATTGTACTGCAGTGCACGCACCTGCTGCTTCTGCTCTGGCAACTTTGTTTCACCTCTTCTCTCTCTGTCTCTATCCTTCTTCTCTTGATGTGATGTGATAATTTTTTCTCGGTTGTTGCTCTGAAACAAAAGCAGAGTTCTCACACACACATACACAACCGACCGTTTCATAGACCAAAAAACCACGAACACAGAGCGAGCAAAAAACAACAGGCATGCAGACAAGAAAGTATTTCAGCTGAACATCCTGTTTTTGTTTTAAAAAATTTACCAGTTTGCCACCATTTTTCTTTACAAACTTGGCATCATGATGAGTCTAGTTGGGTATGAGTGAGCAAGAGCATTGCAGCGTTTTGCATTGTTGTTCAACTTCAACTAGTTCAGCACAACAGCAAACCTTCGTGTTTATCAGGTGGTGCACACACATAACATGCAGAAAGGGCAACTTGCTAACTCTATGTACTCTCGTCTCTTTTTGTAGAGTGCATGACAAGCTATACTGACATTCTTATGCAATCCATTGTTTGCATTTTGTTGCGTTCATTTTCCCGATCGTCATTATTTATAGACAAGAGCGAGAGGGAGAAATAGGGAGAGATAGAGAAACAGGATGTGGGTATTATTGTATTTACAATGTAATCATTACAATTCTCAGTGGTACTGTTTTTGATGAACTGAACAGAGTTTGCAAGAGTAATCTAATGTAATGACAGTAAGACAAAAAATTCTTATGAAAACCGCCGACATCATAAAGGAAGAACCATGTTGGGCAAAAGAAAATTCTTCTCTTTTTCTTTTGGTGGCGCTCTCCCTCCGTTCCTATAAAATGTTACATGACAGTGGCAGTAAATGGCTAGGATGTCGGAGTTGCAAGAAAGAAGAGCAACATGTGTTATCATTTTCAGAAAGAGTTTTGTCAGTGTTTTTGACATGAAAGCAGAGAGAGAGAGAGAGGCATATAAAGTTGTTTTAAATTTAAAGGTACATTGTTAAAAAAGCGTTGGTTGGTATCTCTCTCCCTGGTTCGCCTTGCATGGGAAAGGAAGAATGAATTTCGAGGTGGATTTTTCCAGTGGTTTTGATGTAAATTTGATGGTCTAGGAAGGAAA
>JAHZNB010004701.1:0-40771 GCA_027744295.1 Callyntrura guangdongensis
TTCGGTGTTATTTTTAGCATTTTGTACCCACATTAAATCCCCCATTCCACAAATATGACAACCAAATAACTGTCTTTGTTTACCACTTATTTAAATGAACGACAGAAACTTTTTTTGTTGCTTGATAAAAACATTTTCAAAAAGAATTGCAAGTCAGGATTTACAAGACAGGGAAGTTAAACTATCGCATTTTTAATGTCTCTGATTGAAGGGGTAACAAGCTTATTAGTTCAATTAGGAATTTAACTCTTGGAAATAACCACGTAAGGTTTAAGATGCTCGCTAATTTTTCATCTAACATAAATGGATCTCTCGTGACAAACCTAAATATGGTTTTAAATTATTTTTGCGAATATTATTATCATTTTATGCACCAGTGTCGTCCTTATTTGCTGCCACAAGTCTCATTAATGTCACAACAAAAAGTCGGCAAACGTTTTAAAACCCAACGTAGTGTTTCCCAAGAGAAAATTCACGATTTAACATTATACGCTTGAGACTCTTCAAAAAGTTGACAAAGAAAACAAAATTTAATTTATCAGTCTTGCTCGTGACTTCTAATCCTGGAAAAAATATTTAGTTTGAGTTCAAATACCGGCACACCTACATATATTTAAACAACTTAATACACGATATGGTTGAGTCAAATCCTACTCTGAATGTTTAGAGTATAGTTTACTTCAATGTATTATATTTAAATTTTCGCGTTACTCTGTGTGTGGTACAAAATTTCCACTCCAGTTGACTTAACCAAGTCTTATATTGGTCTTACACACATATTATTTGACAAGTAACCCTTAATTTAGTGGTTGATGTGTGGATTTTTGTCTGGTAAATAATGATGTTTTATGTGGCTATATATATTATAATTCTAAATGTAATTAAATTTCCAATTAAGAATGAGTTTTGTCCGGAACCTTTCCTCACCATGAAAGGAAAAGGGAATCCGCCCAATAAAACCGAAAAATTAAAACACTAAAAAAACTTCTTCTCTTTCTATCGTCCTTCTTGTTGTTCTTTACCTCTAGCTCTATATTTCTCTGAAAAGTAGCTCACTTATTTCTTCTCGTACCATCAATCCGCCTTGCCAAAACAATACAATACTATTTATATATGCATTGTCAGGAGCAAACATAGTGATGAAACAATCAAGAATACTCTTAAAAATTAAAGTATGAGAGCAGTGGAAAGTTCTTTTGGTGTCTTTTTTCTTCTTCTTGTTGAACAGATATATATATAATGACTTTAAATAGACAAAGACGCGCATTTCTCCCTGCAATGTGTGTCGTATCTCAATACAACGCATTTTTCCTTGTCCTGTTATCCAATTAAAGATTATTGATGTGTAGTTGTTTCTGTAAACAGTAAATATTTAAACATTTACATCCTGTATACTTGTATACTTCATATCGTTTTTTGAAAAAGAAAGACACTGAAATACTGATATGACTCAAGAAGGTCCCGCTTTTCAGATTTATTGGGCTGACTCCCGTGAAGCCGGAACAAATCTCTTATTCTTGCTACAACTTTTTTACTACTTAACATTTAATCTTTCTCCTTTGAAACGAAAACAGTTATTGTTTAACGTTAAATACTGTCTCTTTCGTTCGCATCGACAACCGACAATATTCTCATTCTCCGCTCTTTCTCTAATTTAACTTACATTTTTTCCTACTATATGACTCTGACTTGTTTCTTTGGGGCCTCCTTGCTTGATTATATCAATATTTTATAAACATGCTTATCCACTGCTTCTCACACTTGGTTTGACATGAGATCTGATTGTACCTGGATGCATTTTAGTAACGTTCAAGTGCATTACTGATTTCTTAACGGTCACGACATACTTTTTACTAATCACATACCTTATTATTCGTTAGGTTTGTTTGTTATAATTATAGTTTTTCTAAAAAAAATATTATTTTATTTTTCAAAATATTGACTTTTGTTTCTTATTTTTTTATTTTTCGGCTTTTATTTGGAAAACATCGATACACATAAATGGATGCTGGTGGGAAATGCCATTATGTTACGAACGCATGGATTATTGCATTAAATATAAACCTGACGAAACGTTACTCTCATATTTATTTGGCGGACTTCATTGGAAACACTTGGCATCCTTGTTTGCATATGCCAGGCTCAGCCAATCCAGATGGACCTAGTGAACAAAGTAGCTGGAAGTCGCGTCTCCGTGTCTCCCATTGTCACGGTAGAGCCGCGCAGGAGAAAATTTCATAAACCAATCACCCTAACAATTCCTGTTCCGAAGAGCCAGGATCCCAACTCATGCCTAAGATTATTGTGTTCCATTACAGGTGAGTGACGACAGATTTCTTATTTTTGGAACTTGATGTACTCTCATACATATAAAAATAATATGTATTTTTAATAGTACAATTAGCGTTTGTTTAATTTTTCAAGTAATTTAGTATCGTATCTCTCTATATCTATCTCTCTGTTCCTTTCGTGCGCTGCAGTATTGTTAGTGTATTGTTGAGGTTTATGGTTTCTCTACAAGAAATAATGTACGTATCTCTATACTACCACTACTTGCATCTAAGTAAGTTTTACATGTACAATAATAATAATCAGTGAGTCTTCTTTGAGTAAATTAGACTGTAATCGTTGTTATCCGTATAAAAAAAATGCTGTTCATGAGAACCAGTCCATTTTGATACAATTTCGTGAAAAAAAAATTGTAACCTCCAAGCGACTGGGATATTTTAAATTCTGACGAGAGCCGTAAGATCCGTAATTCGATAACCTACAACGCAATAACCAAACGTATTTTGATCCGTTATATATTGTGGTCGTTGTTGTTGCTGTTTGTGTACAAAACCAGAAAAAGAGTTTACATCCATAATATCGCAGCTAGAACTTTACGGGACTGGTCCTTTAAAAACTCATGTTATCTACTTGTAACATACAATCAGATCTACACCAGATCCTCCCTATCTACTCAACTCATGATACTCCTATGGTAGTATAAAAATACCAAAATGTGTTGATATTGTTATAATACGTCTTCCAACACGAATAGCAAGTAAAAACGTAGCCCGTGATGAAAAAATGAAAGCGTTCTTTTTGAATTCAGCTTGCCACAACAAATTATAATAGAACTAGTAGACAGCGTTGTAAATGACAAAGTTTAAAAATATATACATACCTATATATATTTATCTATAAATCAGAATGAAATTAATCCACGAGAGAGCTGTGTGTCTGTGATTTATTTTGATATTTTTCTTTGTACTTTTGTGTCTCAACTCAACTGTTTATTTTTGTGAGTTCTAAAGCCACGCTGACTTTTGTGGTTTGAATAAGTTTTGTTCTTGTAGTCGTTTCGTTGTTTTGTTTACCATATGAGATAACCCACATAATACCATAACTATATACCAGTTGTATGAATTTTGGTGTTTGGCTCTGTGTGTGTTAATTTTTCTGATGGAACAATGCGAGCCCTATGGCCGCTGCCCATCCGCCATTTAAAACATATTCTATTGTGATTACAATGTTCTTGACCATTCGCTGTCAGTGTTGTTAATTATAATGAGTACGTAATTTGGGTGACGTACTATGTAGCTTTTTTGTACATAGTGTCAAACTAATTAACAACAGCCGAGCCCAGTACCAAATTCGTGCATATACTCTGACCTTGACGTATAACATATAACCAACCAACACTTAGAGATAATTCGTCCATTAAGTCTGATTTGATTATTGTAAATTTTTCCCGTATTGTGTTAAATAATCTCTATGCCTTACTTCTTCTCAATAACATCATTATTATTACTGTAGACTTTTCCGTTGTCGTCCTCTTCTACTCTTATGATGTACTCTTTACTTCTATACGATTCCATTTTTCTTGTGATGGTTTCTCTGACTTCCTTTTTAAATATTCTTGCTTTGCTTTTACCGGTGGACAACATATTTTCATCTCATCCACGACAAACTGTGTGTTGGTTTTTTCCTATATCTCGGTTACTTACTCCTTGTTTTCGTTTCATTAAGTTGGTTAGGGTGCTTTACTTCTGTTTCTAAACATAATGTAAAATAATATACAAAAAGTATACTTTGAAAACCAAAAAAACTCCTGATGAAACTTACCTTCAACACAGTAAGAAATTCAGACAACCTTGGATCAAGGTTCCACGGTTCAGAGAGAGGATAGAAAGACAAAAGATCAAGGATCAAGACAGAACTCAGAACGAACAGAAACACTCTAGAGAGTCAAGTAGAAAGTCAGAGCAGGCTTTCTCCGGCAATGAAAACAAAAGAAAGGAATCTCATTAGACAATTAAGGAAGGCAGCATTATTGCAGTAGAAAAAAAAGCATTTTGTTTGTAAAACATCGATTCTTTTTAGATTATAATTTGCTAATTTCATTTCACCTTATTGTTTGGGCTTACTGAGTGCAGGCGTGTTTCGGAAAAGATCTCTCAAAGGTAAACATAAAATATCTTCTCCCTTCTAATAACTCTTGAATCTCTCACAGACGTCTTTAATAATATAAACTATTATATATATACTCTCCTTTATATAATATATACTTAAATATTAATAATAATATATACTTTTAATATATCTCCTTGCACTATTTCTGCCTTCTTTTAACTCAAATCTCTCTTTCTCAGTTCCGTTAATTTTTTAATTATTAAAGATGTATTCAGTTTTATTGGAACATTTCTGTTTATAAATTCCAGTCAACCCTTTTAATCAATTTTCGTAATTTGTATACAAGTAATCTTTTTATTCGTCTGCATAATTATTTTAAAACAAAACAAAAAATAACATTAAAAAGATACATAATAATATTATTACATTATTAGTATATCGTCACTGCTGAACTAAAGAAGAGAAAAACTCAATTTCTTACGTTTTCTATTGAAAATTTTCGTATTTGTATCATATGTATGCATTCTCAGTAGTAGTTTGATATTCTTAACGACATATATGAGACAAAAAATACATCTTTTTGGCATCAACAGCTTTCCTTCATATTAAACTTTTTCAAATCTACATCACTTTTCCAAACCACCTTGAAATTTTTTGAGCTTATCCTAATGGTGCATGTCAACCATTCACATTCACTGTTATGTCTTTTTAAATACATGAACAAATGTTGAAGATGTATTTCTAATACCTAATCTATGTATAATATTTTATACAATTTATAGTGAAATACACAACCCTCTCGTTGCGACTCACACTTTTTTCACCATTCCACGTTAAGCTTTCTCCAATTAAGTTAAACAGTTCTGAGGTTCCATCTTAATCCACATTCTTGTCATAATACTATTATGTGCGTACAGCCAGCAGCACCCATTCATTGGCTGTTCTTACAATTTAGTGTGTTTCCTCTCAACTATTATCTTCAGGCAACAATAAGTTAACCGACAGGAAAAAATAATGTTTCATTTGCAACCGCAAAAATCATGATCGTTGTCAGTTATATCCGTCGTCTCTATAATTCGCACAAGTTAGAAATATATGAATGACACATTTTAAACTTTTATTATCACTGCTGAACTTTTTACATACTTTCTGTCTATTCAGTTGAATCTATTTAGGATATTTACACACTTGACTGAGAAAGCTGCAGCAGCAGCGGCAGCATCCACAAAATTTTGAGAGATATCTGATTTTTTCTTGTTTCATATTAAATTTTCATATTAAATATATTTTGCCACATATATCGTGAATGATTATATTTATTTCTTGTTCTTTCTCTCTCTTTCTCTCTCTCTCTCGTCTTTCAATATTTACTAATGTTTTCAAAAGTAAACAATGTACTAAAATATAAAAATGTTTAAGATTTTGTGATTCACGCTGCACTGCAGTAAGCCTTGATCACAATATTATTATGAATCATTCCAAAATATTATGTACGTTATGAGTTAAATCGTTTTTACTTTTGTTCTCCTCTACCTACCTGCCTACCTACCTACCTTTCAACCTACCAACTACTTATCCAATTGTATTTCTATCTATAAATGCAAAATTGTTTCTACTTCCTAATTGTTTGTACCCACATGTACTTTTCAATAATACGATATTTTTTTTGGAAAATATCTCCGTTATGATAATTAGTTATTTTTAAAAAACACCTATACATCCTCTTTCGTTGTGCATTTTGTACTATTCGACTTTTCCTCCTGTCCCACTTTTCGCGACTCGTTTATCCTTTTCCGAGAATTTACCTACTTAGTAGACGAAATTGATTGATTGATTATACTTGCTGTGTAGATATGTATGATAATTATTTAAGTATCATATTATAGTATTTTTGATTGATATCTAAATATATATGTATTACCATCACTGAACTTTCATTTGATCCAAATATTTAGTGGAATATATGACAAAAATCATGAAAAACAAAGTGACCTTTACATAGGGACCTTTTCCTGCACAATTTGTTTGAGTTGCCTTTTATGAAATTATTTTCTCACGGTGTTATCAAAACTTGCTAGATTTTGTTTCTTTTCGATCTTCTGTAATAATCATCCTACAGTTATTTTCCCATCTCTCTTTATCAACTACCTCAAGCAAACTTACGATTAGTTTTTTAATGAATTAAAAGTACTATCAAAAATAAACAAAAACTAAGTTACTGATGATCGGTCCAGTTGCATTTACAAATTAATCTACTACATATACTTACCAATATTATTCCGGGACGTCAAAATATAGTAACAACCTCAACAGACCGAAGTATTCTAACAAAATAATGCATTTCTTGTGTGCATGACGCAAATCGTTGTCTTAATCATTGAAAAATAAATATATTAATAAAAACGAAAAAGGGAATAGATGAATCAGTTTAAAGACATTCGTTTTTGAGAAAAAAAGCTTTTGAGAAAAATGTCGAACTGTTTATGCCAAACACTAACGTAAAAAAAGTAAATAATAAACGATACGTAATAATATTATGTAAGCGTGCTTAAACAATGCTCTAGCGAGTAACAACATCAATTTTTACTTTTTTGTTGAATGATTGTTTCTTGGACGTGCATGTTTGTACCGTAAAAGAAGAATACCAGAACTAATCTAGCTAATTCATTAAATCAGAAGAAAGCAATATTATTCCAAAGCCACCAACAGCATTATATGATTTTGTAGATTAAACTATGGAAAATATAACAATATAACATACTACTATTAAGTTATAGATTAAAAATTGATTGAAACTGCTGTAATCATTGTTGTGCGTAGAATCTATAATTACGCGTATGTCCTGTTGTTTTGTGTGACAATATATTATGTGTGCGATATGTGTGAATGAAATTACATAATATTCTTTCTTTTTTTCGTTGACCATTTTGTGTTACGTATTGTTATAATTATTCGATTATATGATAAGCAAATTAACGATTCCTGTATATAAGTTTTTTGTTATCGCATACGTTTTCTTGAATCCGGTAATTGACTTATATTTTCTATGGTGTGTTGGATGCAACCTTTGTCGGTGATTTAGGTGGGACAACGAGAGCACAATGGGAAGACGTTACTGGCTCAACTCCTCTTACGTTTGTCAACGACTGTGTTTCATTTACAACGACGGTTTCCGCTAGATTTTGGCTTGTGGACTGTCGTCATGCAAGTCATGATGTTACCAAAATGGCGACTGACCTATATCGAGAAGCCATTCATGTGCCCTTCATGGCCAAGTAAGTGACTGTGGGCTTAAACTGTCAGCATTACTCATTACCATTATTAGTAGAGTGTACTATAATATAGTGTGCTTAATTTGGCGTAGATATATGCTTTCCACATTATATATCATTAACAAATCGTAAAAGAAAAGGGGATTTTCGTATTTTTTTAGGTTTGTAATATTCGCCAAGCGAATTGAGACCACTGAAGCCAGACTAAGAGTATTCTGTATGACGGATGATAGAGAAGAAAAGACCTTGGAAGGTATTAACACAATATAATGTTTTTTGCATAAATCTCATGCGCGTTAGCACGTGACGTGAGGTAAATTGTGTAACGTTTTGGGTTGTTTTCTTCTATGTATCGTGAGAAAAGAACAGTGAGCAAATGCGCAATAACAGAGACGAGTCAATTGGGAAATTTCCCAAAACAAACATATGATGTGATGCAACGTATCTTGTTTGTTTACTTACAGTTAAGTCAGAAGGGGGATCAAGTACCAGTTTGTAACCTAAACATCGTTCTGCCTGACCAAATACTACCAGATGAGCCCTCGGCTCCACCTTCAATATCGTCCTCACCAAGACTGCCATTGCATACTAATCGTTATAACATAAAAAATGTGGCTTATTCCAGTACCCCTAAACAGAGTCTTCTCACTACTGTCGGGCCTGGAGAAATTCACAGAGCTGACCTGAAGATTTCTGATGTTGCCAACCTCCTTGGAGATGATTGGGTTCCCCTTGCTCGTCATCTTGGTATTACCGAACCTGATGTTTCCATCATTGAAGCAGAGTACCCACAAAGCCCTCACCAGCAAGCTACAGTTATGCTAAGGTTATGGATGCAGCAAGCGGGGGATCGTGCAACCGGAAACGCACTGGAGAAGGCACTTAATTCCATTGGTCGTGATGACATTGTCGCAAAATGCATTGGAAACATTGCCCCTGTAACTGATGCTTCAGAGAAAATTCTAGCCCAAACTCATGTCGAAGGAGTGAAAACAATTGAATCACAAATTGTTGAACCGATTATCAAAACCGAGAAAAGAAATCTGAGCCTGGACGTTAGTTACGACGAACAGGACCTGATGAAAGTAAGCCATTATTATTAAGTTTTAAGCAACATTCTTTCACCAAAAAGTTTTTTTTCTAAACTAACTTCTAAAAATGCGGTTTTTCTTTTTGCTACGCCAGGATTCCGAATCGTTAGAAGAACTAAATCGAGCAGAGGCATTCAAAATCAAACAGCAAAAGATTACACCTCCAGAGGAAAATGTTTTTGACGAATCTAAAAATATTATGACATCATCGTATGAACGCGAAGAGCAAAAATATGTGGCCGAGGAGAAAGTATGCAGCAAAGGTAAGATAACTTTCCGCTTTCTCTCGCTTTCACCATTTACAATTCTTCTGAACAACCACACAATCAGTTTATATAAAAAGGAATGTTTGGAAGCTTTTTGATCACTGAGAAGCTCAAGCTCCGTAGAAAAAAATACATGAATATGGTTTCAGCATATTATTTAATAATAATGAATGGTCATGCCAATATGTTATGATGCTTGACAAGCTTTAAAAGTTCAGATTTTGTGTTTAAATCATGTTAAGTGTTTGCAGAAAATTTTAACCGTTTTGTGACTAATCTATTAATTACCTTTTTTGTAACCTTAATTTGCTCGATATTCGTTGTTATCCACTATTTACATTGGTATGTTTGTGCCAACCTTTCGACACCAATGGGTATACATGCAAAATAACCATAAATATGAATCATTGGCTTTGATGCACTTTTGATGTATGCCACATCTATGTCACCAGTTATTTGGTACAGTATATAATAATGGACTATTGATAGAGGTGTTAAAATTAATCCTTTATTCCTCTCTGTATGGTACTCCTACGCTATCGGCTGTTGCATTGTTGTATGTATTTATTACTATAATTTATAGGTACAAGTGCCAATATAATATGTTGAGTTTGCCGTTGGTTGTTTTACTGTTACCGTTTATTTATTCAATTAAGTTATTATTTATTACTACCTGTACTACTTTGGTTCATTCTCTTGAGCTATTGCATGTGAGTCACGCAGATGGAAACCTCCGTGCAGTAGCCTTTCTTAATTGAATTTCCTTTTTCTGACTGTTGTTTATCATTCAATCTATATAGTAATGTGATAATAATACATAATACTGTACACTTCAAGAGACTCGAGTGCGAAAGAAAGTTTTGTTATGTTTGAGAACGTTTATGATCGCTTTTCGGTTGTACATAATAATTCTACATATACATTAACGACATTTATTGAACTGAATGCCATGTAGATATAAACATATCATCATATATAATGGTTACTTTACACACAAGTAGGCAGCACATTTTTGTAAGGTTGATTATAGTACTATACAGCCCGTAAAAAGCTGCTCTGAACTTGTAGGAATTCTCTTTGAACAACTTCGTATCTTCGGGCAGATCTATTTTGTTCTTAACTAATGGATAGTTGACGACATGATGAGTAGAATGTCACCCAATTTTAGCATTTCGCAATCCTATTCATATTGCTCAAGTAGTATTTAATATGGTAGCATATGCGTTCAGAAAACGTATGTATTATAATTATAATTATTATGTTTACCTCGTTTTTATATGCGTTGCTGATGTACTGAAGACTTGCAAGTGTTGATTTGATATATATATATAATATAATAATTTACTGTTGACGTACGGTAGTATACCAATGTTTTAGCGAAACAATGTTTTATGCTTTTCTTCTGAAAGGAAACTAGGCTAAATCAGTTGTTGGAAAGGCCCTCTCAAGGAATCGTCATTCTTTACTGACAGAGCAAAAGAGAAAGATTTTTTAGTACTATTAGTTACTCTTATTGTGAACGTGTGTGCTTGTGTTTGTGTTGGGTGCTGTGTAGTCTCTTGAGGGAACTAATACCAAACAGTAGAAAAAATAAGTTGATAATTGATTACAAAATTACCAATTCTTAACAAAAATTCTTTTGTCAAGTTTGTCCTTCATTGAAAAGGTAAGAATTCAATCAGAAACGTTTTTTTTTCAAAAAAAGAGTATCATTTAATTTCTACTCAACCACATCTCACTGCAAAAGGAAAAAATGTTATGGCGGTAAAACTCAAAAAATGCACGGAGGTTTGCAATGCTTCGGAGGTATGAGTGTGTATACAAGACCAATTATTATTGCATTTATTTATTTATATTTTACATAATTTATATATATATGTACCCTTTGAGGAAAACGTTCCAATTCCTCCTGTACACGGGAAAGCCGAAAAATAATCCAAATGTGACGCATATTTTTTTTATATTAAGTTTGTCCTTTTTTGTTTTGGGAAAGGGGAGAATGATGCGCCTGAATGTAAGTAATATTTAATTTTGTACAAGCCTCCGCCATGCCCTGCGACACTGCTTAACCTTCGTTCACGTTGTCGTACTAGTTTCTTCGTGTATACCATTTACGTAAACACGTAGTGTTCCATTTTGTTCAGTAACTATATGTATCGTTGTTTTTATTTATTTCTACTGAGGAACTGTTCTGTTTCATTCATCTAATCCTCTAAAAACAGAGATGATTGTTATTCACCATCTTGTATCATTTTACGTGGGGGTACTATGATACACCGTCAGCAGTAGTAGTACGTAACAAAATATTTTTTTTTGCAAAACTAAGAATCATTAAACTTTCTTCATGTATCACTTTAAAGTTTGTCAAATTTTTCCACGTCAAAATGAAAAGTAACATGAATAGAAAAAACTTTTTGGTGAATTCACTCTAATAACCGATATCACGATTTTGATTCCTGTTACTTCTTTTGTTTTAGACTGATGCATTTATGTATATTGATTATATATGTGTAGCGTTGCTGCTAGCTGTGTACTAGTTTTTCTCAGCCGCAAAAGCAACAACTACAACAACAGCCACCGCTCTACGTTAATTTTGAATAGTTTTTTTTAAAACTTCTAGACATTTTTTTCGTTCATGGCTGCATTTACATATTTTCTCGTAATAATTATACAATAATTACTATTACTACTGATTCGACACTTGTCTAACAGAGAATGTGAACTATGAACTATTGCTGCCTTATATGCATATATATTTTATCTATATATTCCTTATGATTACTTTTATTATAATCTCTATTTATTATCTATATATTTTATGTCTTGCATTATATTGCTTGCTGTCAGCAGTACAAACATAACTAGGATCAAACAGTTACCTTCTCTCTCTCTCTCTCTTATACTCACACCTCACCAGAGAGAAAGTTGTACTTTGTAGCATCATATATTTTCCATATTATGATTTCACAGTCCACTGGGATGGCCCAGGGGACCGAGAGACGAAAGCAGTGGATCGTTCTAAGTCCGAGGATTCGGTGGGGACGCCGGAAAAAACAAAGACTGACAAGGAAGAGACAGAGAGTCAAAGTGCCTATTATGACACTGGTATTAGCATGACAATGACCCGAGATAGGGAACCCATAATGAGTGATACAGAGGGTGAAGTCTCAGACTTTAGCTTGACCTCTCCTAAGAAAGAAACAGGCAGGTTCACTGTGACTAGATCTTTTGATGACATGAGTGGAGCTGACACGTTGACTGTAGAGGCAGAGGAGACCACTCCTGACGTATCAATGTGCCAAGCCCCTAGCCCAGTAGAGTCTAATGTAACGATAACTGCAGAGCCCCCGGTAGGTATAGAACTGGAATTTGAGAAAGAGGTTGCAACACCCACAGAGAGCGCGTCGCAGGTAGATAAAGCGTGTAGTCCGGTGCTTTCCGTGGCGCCACAGACCACTTCTCGATCCCAACAGATATCCTTTGAAGCGGTGGACATTGGTGTTGGAACCAGTCCACAAGAATCGGCACACAAGGATGTGCTCACACATCTTCATAATCTGACAAAACTTCCTATTGCCGACGATGACATATACAGAACTCTTAAGGAGAAGGAAAAGGAAGATAGCAAACGGAAGCAAACGGTGACCTCTGGTGTGACAGAGATAAAGGAGAAAAAAGAAGATAAATCAATTGTCCGGTCTCAAGTCATTGATGTACCTCAAATTGGAAGTAAAGGAAGTGTTTCAGAAGCAAGTCCTCCCGTTGACGTTCCGGCAGAAGGATCGGTGGATGACGAGGAAATGCAGTTTGACTTGAGTATGGAGGAAGAATTACCTTCGTCAATACCTCAGGATTCTCAAGGCACTGCGGTAGAGACTGAAGTCTTTATTGATACCTCTACGTTCGGTGTGACAAAAGAAGGATTAAGAGCCACAACTTCAACTACAACGACCACTGTGGTCAAATCTGACGGAAAAGCTTTCACCGTATCAAAAACATCTGTTACTGAGGAAGTTAAGCCCACCACAGAAACTCAAGTATTCAAAACGGTGGAGCGAAAAGTTGAAAAAATAACAGTACCAGAACCTTCGTCAAGCAAGAGCACTTCCATAAACGTACAAGAAAAAGAGGGAAAACACACTGTCGAAATTCTTAAGGCTCCTCCAGGAGAACGAGCATTACCAACGACATTCCTGCGAACAGAAAAAACGGAAAAAACAATTCCGAGAGCTACCATTGAACAGGAAGTTATGAGATCCCCAGAAATGGAGAAAGTGGACATACCCGAGAAAGTGACAAAGGCCACCGAAAAATATGTCAAGGAATCTAAAGAAGTATCTACGGGAAAAATAACTACTACCGTTATCTCCACAGCAGAAAAAGAAATGGAGCTGATCGAGGTAATAAAGGTGGAAGGCAAGACTGAGGAAGAGGAGCCATCCACTTCCGAAAGCCCTCCCACCGTTTTTGAAACGAAGGAAATGGACATTTCCCAGTCAGAAGAAGAAGCAAAATCTGATGAAAGTAAAGATGAAGGACTTGTCATGAAAATTATTTCAGACGAAGAGAGAATTTCTCTCGACACTAAACTGACCGAAAAAGAGAAAGCAAAGTCAATTGAAGAGTTGCTCGAGCTAAAGGGCGCAACAGTGGATGATGATATACAAATTATTGGAGAAAAGAAAAGAGAAGTAGAAGTTATTGACTTAACCACCGTAGAATCTCACACACACGAAAAACGTGAAAAAGTTGGCCAAGCTAAAGCTGAATATTCCGCCATTAAGACGTCAAAACCTTTCCAGCCTTTTGGCGAGGTTGTCATAAAACAGGAAGAAGCTGAAGAAGAACTAATTACAAAAACAGACGCTGTCGTTTCAGAAGCAAAAGATCAAATCAGGAAAACCTCAAAACAGGAAAGGGTTGACATAATGGAAATTACATCATCGGCGGAAAAAGCTGCCAAAGACATTAAATCGGAAATTGACGAGATCACTACAAAGTCAACTAAAGACAGCGATAAAGTCAAAGCTGATATTGAAGATATTACCTCAGGGGCACAAAGGAAGTCCGACACAGTAAAGATGGCTTTGGATGATGTCATGGATGAAAAAGAGAAAGCATTAAAGAAAATCGAGTCGGAAATTGTGGAACTGACAAGCAAATCAGAGAGCACGGCAAAAACAGCGGAGAAAATTATTGATGACGTAACAACTGCCACAGAAAGGGTGAGAAAAGAATCTCTTAAAGTCACTCACGAGGAACCAATAAAGATGAAGATTTTAACAGAGCATAAAGAGGCCCCCCCGAAATCAGAAGTCGGTAAGGAGCAATTTAAAGTAACAGGGCCGGTGGGAAGTTTTGTTGCTGAATCAATAGCAAAATTGGCTGAAGCAGCGTCAGGTGTAACTGAAACAATGAAATCGGACATTTCAAAAGCGTCGATATTTGTATCCGAACAGGAAGTGTTTGAGAAAGATACTGGGTTAAAGTCTGCAGAGGCAAAAATATCAGAGGAAAAGCTATCCACAGTTTCTGATGTCAAATCTGTCATATTAAAAGATGCACAACGCGAAACCATTATAGGCCAAACTTTTCAACCTCCGGTAACTGAACACAAAATTGATGTAACGAAGGTTCCACAAACCGGAGACATCACTGATTCTAAAAAAACCACATTAGATGTAAAAGTTTCCCCGGGAAAATTGACATCGGTGCCTACGGAAATTTCAAAAGTTGCTGAAACTTTGCAGAGCTCCATAATTGAAACCGGTAGCACTGAGTTCAGGGAAACTAAAGCCACAACCATAGAAGAAAAACTTGATTCTCCTTTTTACATGTCACCGGAAGTATCTTCAGGTAAAGTTAAGGCAATTGCGGAAAAATTCTCAAAGGAATCTGGAAAAACAGAATACATGGCACAAACTTTTGATAGTTCAACAGTTGGTGCCGGAATCAGCACAACACAGTTTGCTCCCGGTGGAGAAAAAACTGATTCACACACTACTTTCTTGGAAACAAAGTTTTTAAAATGCGATGTTGTATCAGGCGCAACAACTGAGAAGCTCTCTCAAGATGCGGAAAAGTCCAAGATAGAACGCATTTCTGAAGCCATTGACCAAGGAGTAAGCACAACAAAAATAACAGCAATTGGAGAAAGCATTACCTCAGCAGCGGCTGTGTTTGAAAAAATGAGTAAATCAGAACCCGAAAAAGTTTTGAAGACACCAGAAATGACGTCAGAAACCACTGTGAAAGTTTTGGATAGCTTCATAACAACAGGAAAAATAAGTGACGCAAAAGCTGTTACTGCAGGCGACAAGGCTGTTTCACAATTTTCCCTATCTGACGTTTGCTCAACTGAAGTCGGCATTGCTAAGGACGTGGGCGAAGCAGATATCTCAAAACAAATTTCCAAAGGAGCAAAAATTGATGATTCAGGGATCAGTGAAATGAAAACGGCGACAAAATCAGACACGATCGACTCAAAATTTTCTCTATCAGAAAAAATAATATCAACAGCAGAGAAAATAGCAGACGACACAAAAGTAATTATTGGAGCAGGAAAAATGTTCGAAAGTGAAGCATTGGTGGCAGAAACCAGTAAAACGCAGGTCCTTATTGCAAAAGAAAAGGTCGATGCACAGGAAATGTCATTCGAAGCAACAACTTTGCAGGACGTTGTAGCAGCGGTTCCTGAGAAAACTACACAGGCCGCTGAAATATCCACTTTAGACAAAGGAATTGATCAAATTAAAACCACCACTGAAGAAAAGCTTGATTCTTTTGTTTCCTTGTCACACAAAGAGAAATCTGCACAATTTACAGACACAACTTCAAAAGAATCGGATGTACGAAGCAGCGAAATATTGGCTACCGAAATGGGAGAAAGTAAGACAATGTCCAAGCCAATTGAACCGGTACCAGGCTCTACCATTGTTGATACTGATAGTCCTAAAATAAAGAAATCTGGTGAGGTTCTCGACTTTCAGACATTGCTAGCTCAAGTTCAAGAGGAAGAAAAGTTAGGACAGGATTTGAAAAAGGAGGCAAAAGGAGAAGCGTTATTTCTAGATGAAGATGGTAAAGCAGCGGCGGCCCGGGCCGAAAAATTGAGGAAACTGGTCGAGGATGAAGCAAAAGCAGAAGAAACTGCTGATGTTCTCAGTAAAATAACTGAAGAAGTCGAAGAAGCTGATATTGATACTCCAATAACATTTTCTTCTTCGCTGGACGATAGCAAAAAGGTGAGCTTTGACAGGGCTGCAGAGTGTTTAAAACAAAGTGTTGATGAGGAAACGATCTTTCCTACCACTGCTACAACTGAATCTTTCCCCGCAACTAGCCAGAAGGAACAGACGAAAGATGAACACAGTCTGTCCGATGACAAGGAAATGTTATCCCAATTCGAAGCAGACGAGGAAATAATCTGCTCAGCTAAGTCTGAGGTGATGACTGGGAAATTGGAGGATAAGCCAGAATTCACAATTGAAGGTTTTAGATCAGAAGTTTCTCGAACTATTGCTTCACAGCAAGCTGAGATGCATTCAATGTTAGCAAAGTCCATAGGACTTCGAATGGGAGAAAGTGACATGCATGATACAAAAATTGAAAAATCTGAAGAGTCTACAACAAGAATAATTCCAATTACAAAAGAGGTGACTATAGCCGTTGAACATCAAATCCCCTCTGAACAGAAAACTACTACAACTGTAATATGTGAATCGCAGGAGGATAGCATCAAAACTGTGCCCGCAAGACAAGATACTGAGAATGGAAAGCAGTCACAGAGAGACGTAATCACCACTACTGTAAAGACTGATGATGGGACAATAACTACACAGACTGTGACATCTGGAACTACAATTGTAAATGTACCTGACAGCACACCAGCATATATGACATCGACGACCACCACCACAAAGTTGGTCAAATCAGAACCAGAAGAAAAGCACGAGGTGAAATCACAAAAGTCCGCAGTGATCTCGGGTGTTGGTGCTTTAGCTATGGGACTTGCGGCGGGAATTGCAGCCAAAATTTGTACCGAAGAACCTGACAAATCACAACATGACGAGTCACCAGCAACTGATAGTTCTGACCGCCAGGATTCGTCTTCTTCCCCTCAACAGCATGAAGCTGTAATGAGTCTGGCAGACCGCTTCAAAGAATCGGAAGGAGCGGGTATAATGGAGCAGAGTCTACCAGAAGATTTACTTTCTCTGGAATTGGACCAGGGACATTCATCGTCTTCCAATTCAGAGGGTGCACAAGTCGAAGAATACGTTGTAGAGAAAGGACCAGTGGTAAAAGCGGTACAAGCAATACCGAAAATCAGCGACGAAAAACCTGAGCCGGGTTCGACTCTCAGAAATGATGATCGAAGTTACGATGACGTGCTCTCTGAATTGGAATCCCAAATGGCAGATTTTGACATTGACAGCACGCAACAATCAATGGTAACAAAGAAAACTATCAGAATGCCAGAAACTCTTTTCCACGTTGAAGAAACCGTAAAAACAAAATTAGAAGAGGATGCACATATTAAAGCAGTGAGAACATGGAAGCCAGATGATGACACAATTACAGCGGTATCGAGTTCCGGAGAAAAAGCGGTCATAGGAAGCGAAACAGAATCAGTGGGAAAAAAAGAAGATACCCCAAAAGCTGAGCTAATTGAAAGAGACACAGAACCCAAATCAGAATCAGGGGAAACAAACATTTCAACACAATTTAAACCTATTGAAAGGGAGCTGAAGGAAGAATTTGAGCCAGTAGTTGAGAGTATAAGTTTATCTAAAACTTTCTCCACAAAATTTGAGCCAGTAACTGAAAGAGATATTGTAACCAAAATCGACACTTTCTCCACAAAATTTGAGCCAGTAACTGAAAGAGATATTGTAACCAAAATCGACACTTTCTCCACAAAATTGGAGCAAGCCACTGAGAAAGAAATTGCAACTAAAATCGACTCTTTCCCCAAATTTGATCCCGTGGAAAAGGACATCGTAACAAAAACTGAAACTGTCGCCTCTAAATTTGAACCAGCGATTGAAAAGGAATTTTTGACAAAAGCAGAAATAGCAACGTCAAAATTGGAGCCAATTGAAAGCGAAATTATAACTAAAGCGGAATCTTTCTCCACAAAATCTGAACCATTACTTGAAAAGGAGATCAAAGTAAAAACTGAAACTTTCTCCACAAAATATGAGCCGTCAGCTGAACGGGAAATCATAACAAAAACAGAAACGTTTATGTCTAAATTCCAACCAATTGAAGGACAAATTATAACTAAAACGGAAACTTTCTCCTCAAAATCTGAACCAACAATTAAAAAAGAAATCGTAACAAAAACCGAAACGTTTACCACCAAATCCGAGATAGAACCTGGAAAGGAAATAGCTTCTCAGATGGAAGCATTCTCCACACATTTTGAACCCATCGAAAGAGAAATTACAGTAAAAACGGAAACATTCACAACAAAATTTGAGCCGATTGAAAAAGAATTTACAATGAAAAAAGAAGCATTTGGTACACAATATGAGCCATCAGGAAAAGAAAGTGTATCCAAAACGGAAACATTTTTAACAGAGTCCGGGCCAATTGAAAAAGAAATAGTAAGCAAAATGGAAACTTTTATGACAAAATCTGAACCAATATCAGAGCAAGGAATTCTATCTAGAACTGAAACATTTTCCTCTGAAACTGAACCAATCATAAGCGGGATTACAACAAAAATGGAAACATTTACGACAAAATTTGAGCCAGTTTCCCCGTTTATGACTTCCGACACAGCAAAAGGGGAAAGCAGTGTTCCTTTACAATCGGAAGATATGAAAAAAGAAGTACAGCCTGATCCTGTAAGTGAAACTGAACTCATTAGCGATAGAGAGTCAGGGAAAAGCAAAGAAGCACTGATATCCAAAGATTCATCTATTAGTCTTGAAATAGGCGACAAGCTTGTAACCATTTCGCAATTTACTGGCGAAGAAAAATCAAAAGTAATCTCAGTTGATGTGTCCGGCAAGAAAGACGAGTTGACTGCATTGAAAGATACCAAACCACAAACTGAAGCGTTCTCAGAGGAAAAATTTCCTGCCATGGTTGGAGAAAGTGATGTAATATCCTCTATAAAATCCGTAAGCACTCCCTCAGGGCAGCCGGCCGTCGCTACAAAAGATGCAGTGAAACCTCTCGATGAAATGCAAATTTTGAAGTCAAAAGAGGTAAACATAATCTCGGGAGCTTCTCAATCGTTTGAGGCAACAAAGGAGTCTACTGGCTCTAGAGGATTTTCAGTCTCCGATATTGCCGCAGTTCCGGGAATATTTAAGGAATCCGCAGCAAGTTCAGTATCTTCGTTGGAAACCCAATCCGAGCTGTTATCCGGTTCAGCACTGGAAGAGGAAATAGCTCGGCTGGAAAGAGAGGTTTTTGAAGCCACTAGTGAAGCCAAAGTGTCACCGAAAAAGAGCTCACAAGATGCAAAATATGTGGAACATGTTGCTCATGACAAACCCCATCTCACAGAGCATTCTTTAGCACCAATATCAGAGAAACCAAATATTTTATTATTTCAAGAACAGTTTATGCAGTATCAGGGTGAAGGCAGTACGACGGTGGAAAAGCCAGTAGAGAAAGCAGTCACAGAAGCCACAAAATTGGATGCAATTAAGAAGCCTGTAGAGGAACCTATTGCTGCTTTCAAGGTGAGCGAGCTGAAATCCGCTGCGTCGGAATTTTTTGAAACTGCCAAATCTCTTACTGATGATGGAAGTCTGTATTCTGATATTTTGGAACCTGCTTCAATAAGTAGCTCTAGTTCAGCCGTTACCACAGTTGTAGAAAAATCAGAAAGTTCACTTACCGGAAGTGAATCGGACGTACAAAAGAAGGCTACAGAAAAAAATACACAACACGGAATCATGACCACTGCTGAGAAAGAAGGAATCTTAATGTCTATGCAAAAATCCTTCTATGATACGATGTCGTCCTCATCTGGAGGGTTTTCCTCTCTAGAGAGTAAATCAGAGTTTTCAGGGTTCACAGACTCCAAGATTGAACCGATAACAACCATTTCCTCAGAAGTAATTAAAGATGCTTCAATACTACCCAAAACACCGGAGAAAACAGAGCGGAAAAAACCGGATCAGCTCATGAAGGACGTTGAAAAATATGTAGATGAAGCTCGTGAAGCGGCATTGCAGATAAAAAAAGAAGTGAAAATGCTTCGACCTGACCTAACTCCAACACCCACAGATCAAGCAATGACCCCTGTTTTGAAGGCTATGCTGGGAATAACCGAAGGGGGTCTTTTTGATGACGATAAACTTGAAACAGTGCTCGAGGCTGCAGAAGACAAAGCACTAGATGATGTAAATAGTTTCTCCTCGTCTATAACACTGTCAGAAAAAACTACACCTAAGCAGGAGGACAAAGAAAAATCCGGAGAAAAATCGCCGGAAAGCCGAGTTTTAACCACAGAGGCAGTAGAAGAATTCCAACTGTTGAGAGACCAGAGTCAGCAGTTGGCTACCTCACAAGTGGTCACAGAGGAGGCATCAAAAGGAAAAGCCGAAACGGTAAAGGCCACCGAAAGTTTTAAGCAGCAAATGTATTTCAAAGAGTACTCACCGCGACCGGATGTTACAAAAACGGAAGACATTAAACCCGGTGCTACCACACCACCACCAAGCACAACAACCTTGAAGCCGAAATCTCCGGTGACGGAACATAAAGTAGTGGCGAAACACGAGTCGTTTGTTAGAGAGTTTCAAGTTTCCTTTGAGAAAGGACAATCTGAAGCAGTTAAACGGATCTCACCAACAAAAGAAAGAGAGCGATTTTCGCCAAAAGAGCCCCTTTCTCCAACAGAGAGACGATCCCCTAAAGGCCCACTTTCTCCCACTGAAAGACGATCTCCAAAGCAGCCACTTTCTCCGACAGAACGACGTTCACCGGTAGAGAAAATGGTATTTAAAGAGGCATTTACCGTGACAGAAACGAGATTTTCGCCGACTCAGGTCATTTCTCCAAGCGAGGAACAGTTTTCACCTAAAGAAGCCCAGGATGTGGACCAAAAGGAAGTTGATACAAGGGAAGAGGAAGCAGAAGAAGAGCTGTCTCACACTTCTCTAGAGTCAACCGCAAAGGCTGACACTAGTGTAGAAGGAAAGGACACAGCTTTATTATATATAGGAGCCTCAACCGCATCAGCAGCAGCTTTGCATACCACAAGTAATCTAACCCTGACCCCAATAACTAGTGCAACTGCCACCTCAACCGCTTCTTCGGAGGGGGTCGCAGCAAAAGCCACCGCAAAATCCCCTTTGACAACATTTGCGCCCGAGGTTGTCCACACTCCCCAACACATTCTGGAAAATGTGTCTGAGAGGAAGTCTGTGGACAAACAACAGTTGGCTGCAGAATTGCATACCGCTAAGGAATCGCTTGTATCTATACCCACAACAACCACCAGTAGAAGTACCCACCTGACGCAATCGCTACAATCAGCATCGCCGGCATCAACTTCCAAACAGATTATGGAGTACGAGTCCGTGATCACAGAAAAACGGGCGGAATTACTTATTGAAAGGCGGAGTTCAAGTCCTGAGCCAAGGGCAGCAGAAAGAAAAAAACAACGGCTCTTTGGTCCAACTAAATTGAGCACGAAGAAACAAAAGGACTTCCGCCATTCAGTACCAGATCTTGAGTATCAAATTCACTATGCCGAAATGCCTCGGCCACGTTCTGCCCCGGCAATAATTACATCTGAGGTGTTTGTTAAAACGTTAGATTTTGTTTATTCGCAAAAAGGGCAAATTCAAGAGTCGTCATATAGTTACAGCGAGGGCACCCATATGTTCATTGGTTCCTCCACTGATGAATCCTCCTCTGCGCAGACTAGATCTCACACCACACACTCTTCTGTCAGCGGAGGGACAAGTCCTCCAATGGAAGCAAAAGTTTCGGACTATCTGTCTGCAGAGCACAGTGGAGTAGAAATGAGACTCAGCTCTTCAGGCTCTTCCGGTGGCGAAGTTGTTCGCAGCCACGAAATTTCAGAAGCGTCGTCGGTAAAATCTGACTATTCGTCACAGAAACATCCATCATCAGGTGGAGGGAGCTCTCCAAAAGAGAAAGTGTCTGACGAAGGAAGTGAATCAATTAGCCGTGCCTCCTCAGTTTCTGGAGGTTCTGTCGATTCGCCACAAGTCTTACAACGAAGTCATAGCCAAAGTCACAGCAGTAGTCAGTCAGGAGGAAGTGCAGCAAGTTATGCCTCACCTGTGGTAGGATCTGCACCCATGTCAATTTCATCAGCATCAGCGTCTCATTCTGACCACTCATCCGGAGGTGGCAGCAAGAAAACGTCACGGTCTGGTTCAGAAACTTCCTCAAAGTCAGTCTCTCTCAAAATATCCACCTCATCAGCCTCGTCTGCGCCAAAGCCACAAGGCAAATCTCATTCCAGTTCTAGTTCCATGACTAATGTAACTCATTCTTCACCTAGTAAGGGCTCATCTAGTATGACATCTGAGGAAGGTAGTGGGGTAGTAGCTTTAGGTGGTGCGGGTACTGGGTCAATGGGCTCAGGAACACAGTCACGATCCTCTTTGGCATCCTCACCCATCTCAATCTCTGGTTCGGAGTCAAGAACGTCGGAGTCCACAGAGTTACAAATCACTAGGTTGTCTCCGCCTCGAGTAGATTCCAGTGGGCAATATCCCACTGTAACTGAGACACTTTCACCCTTCATCCAATTCACGTACTCCGTGAAAGGTAATTACTGATTAAAAATCAATCAAATTACAAAAAACAAATTTTAAAAAGTTACAATTATTTGCCCGTTCTCTTTGATTTTCGTTGTTTTTCGTTGCACTTTCTATAAATACCAAAAATGTGAAAATTCACTTCGAGAATATCGTAAATTTAAACTTGCTCAGCAAAATTAAACGTTCGCCATATATATTGTTCCTCATCCTCCGGCGTGTCTCAAACAAAACGTTTGCGAGCGAGCAGTAGTCGTCGTTAAACCACAACACTGAAACCTACAAAATTCACTCCTTTTTGTACACGCATATCATATTCCGCATTCTCATCCATCTTTCCATTAAAAATACAATCACTCTCAGCACACTGATAGTTATAGTACAATATTTCTAATGTGCAACAATTTAATGCAATGTTCAACATTTAATGCATTTATTTCCACTAGCTCAACTAAACCAAGTAGTTTCAGTTATAGTTTACCAATGCATTATACAAATACAACTATAACATCAGGTATAATTAGTACTACACTATCATTTTAGGTCGTCCAATATGTACAGAACCGCACTCTTACAAAAACTCCAGTAATCTGGCAGGGTATGGCAATAATAGTGAGCAAATGCAATTCGTAGTTTGCTTGCACGTGTTTTACTTTTTAATTCTTCTTGTTCTTGTATACTTTTTATAACTGTTTCATTTTGTTTTGAAAAAATGCATACTGTTTTTTGTTTCCCAACTTTCTTTGGAATCATGAATACAAGTCGTCGACAGGATTTTTTTTTATTCCCAAAGAAAAATTCCTCGCAATAGATACTTTTCTCCGTTTTCCTTTCTTCGAACCCTTTTCATCTGTGTACACTCATACCACCGCCCCGATTATGTATAATATTATGTAAAACTTGATAATCCGTTATCAGTTCGATTTTTTCAATAACATGCATCCGCTGCAATCATTTCCGTTGGCAAACCTCTTGCGTTTTTGAGTCGCTAATATATATACATGATATATTATGTTATGCGTATATAATTTTTATGTACTTTATACAGCGTTTCGGCGCGAAAAAAATACGGTTCTATTTGTTTGCTTTTTTTACAATTATTTTTGTAAAAAATATAATTTATCACGTTGTTTTGTTTTTAAAAGCCTAAACAGTTTTAAAAGATGATCTTACAATACTTATTTTGAAAAATAACTAAACGTATATATACCTTGATTCATCATCAGGTGAAGAAAGCGATAACGTTGATCCTGACCAATCATCGTAATTACAAAACTTACAAAACATAATTATCTAACATCGTCCTCGTCTCTACTATGCGAATCAGCCAAGATATGGCTCTAAATGGATCGGGGAACGAGAACACTAATAATAATCGTAATATTCCAACAACCCTAAGACCTGAATCCCCACCAGGGGGAGATGAAAATGCTTTTACTGACGTTGAGGATTTGGATGACGCACGATCACCGCTTCTTCAATCCCCTGCCACAGAAAATGCAACCAATTCTAATGCTACAGCAAACATATTAAACGTACCTAATAGGAGGAGTAGTGAAGATGGAGGAGTTACTGATACAGAAGTTATTTCGGAAAACGAGGAAGACCCAATAAACTCTGTCCCGGAGGATGACGAGATAAAATATCCAGGTGCATCTGAGGAAATGGACAATATTTTAAGAAATTATGGGAACGAAGGGGAAATGTGCATTCATGACAATTCTGGTGATAGAGTAACTATCTCAAGGCAAACCGTGTCTAGCCTGGCGGTTTCTGGTGCGGAAAAGGCTAGCGCTGCTGAGGAAGAGGAAGTTACCGATGTAGAAGAAATGGACGGGGATGACTTTGAAATTGATATTATTGACACAGATGCACCTGGATTTTCCCCAACCGCTCATGGTTGTTTTATTGAATTACCGGATGGCTTTGACATTGGAAAGGACGAGGTTACTATCACTGAAAAAGATCCAAATGCAGATCCTGTGAAGTCAGAAAGAAAGTATTCGTTGATCGAGTTTCTCCAGGCTGAAGATGCTTTCACGGAAGTAGAGTCCTTGGCGTCAACTCCAAGAAGGTTATCTTTGGTAGATCAGCGTCATCTTCCCACACCTGAATTTGCCGTTGATCCCATGACAGATGAAGAATCTATAGATGAAGGACTCACTGAAAAAACCGGTGAAAAGTCCACTCTTGCTGCAGGTGGGCCGAGATCTATTACCCCTTCAGAATGTGGAGAGGATCGGTTATACGAAAATGTGACCGATGAGGAGGACGAGATGGATGAAGAGGCTAAAAATAAGAAGACAATCAAATTTGGTAACGGTTTACATGTTGAAGAAGATCAAGGTGCACTAACAGATTGTGAAGACATGCACGACTCTGGGGACGATGATGGAGATGAATGGAAGCCTGTTAAATCCGCTTCCGGACACGAGCTAGAAAAAATATTTCAAGCGAATGTTGCTGCAGCTCACACTAAAATTAGCATGAGAGACCAAGAACCCCAAGAGCCATACCCTGAGACTCCCACTGACGACGAGGAAATCCATTGCAAACTAATTGATTCTAGAGCGCTGGCCCCCCGTCTTGTAATTTACAATCATAAGGACCAACTAGCAATAGAATCGGAAGATGAAGGCGTGGGAGGGGGTGTAACCGACGTTGAAGATTTTTCAGCTGTTGATGGTGACGACGGAGGTGATGGACCCCCTCCTCCACCAGAAGTAGATGCTAAAGTTTTACAAGAAATCTTGGATGCACACTCTTCCTCTGTATCAGTGCAAGAGTCTGAAATTTTTGAGAACGGTGAAAGTAGCAAGGGCAAGTCCAGCCGTCGGCGCTATTCAAAAGGTCCCGACACCGAAACCGAAGATCTAATTGAACCAAACGAGAAAAGGAACTCGATTACTAATATCCCAACTATAGTTATTCCAGAGGGAAGTGAAGCAAGTTCAAGTGGAGGGAACTTGATTCGAAGGAGAGGAAAGAAGAAACATGCAAAACGAAGTATTTTTACCTTTTCTTTACCACGAATCCGACAACGCACAACAGTTTTTCAATTCGTTGATCTACCGTACTATTAATTTTATGTTCTGCTGTATTTCTCTGATGCTTATTGTTTTATTATTATTATTATTATAATTATTATTACAGTTTAAGTATGATTTTGGTTTATTAGTAGATATCTTGTAGTTATTGTCAGCTTGAGCTTCTTAGAGCGATCACAGAGTCATTCAGGCAGGGAATGCAAAAAATCACAAATCCATTGTAAGCGAGATGCTGTGAACTCGCTCAGTTTTACGAGGTTTCTCGCATATATATATATACAATGTATCTACTACTATTTAAAAATAAGCGGATGTACTTTTTTAGTGTAGAGTACAGTATACTGAAGTACACCACATTATATTCGTTAATACCATTATACAATTACTACTCTGTATCCACACACGTACAGTACACTTGTTGAATTTGAATATATGTAGTTTGATTTACGTACTATACCTGTTTATCCCACTTGTATTTCCAGAACGCGACTCTGCACAATCACAAATTCCTGAAGATGAACCAAGATCAGGTAAGTAGTATTTTGTTTTGTTAGGCTTAAAATGGCGACTACGGAGTTTTTAGGGAGATTTTTTGCTGAAAACACACAATAAAGATTTTGATCCAATCAGACTACCTACGTGCTCACTCAGAATATACAAATTATTTTGTTTTTTTATTTTTTATTTTTTTCTCTTGTTACTTTTCACTTTATGTGCTTGTAACTCTCAATAGATAATTATGGTATGCTGCTTTTGATATACGTATATAAATAATGCATGCTATGGGGCTGGGTTGCAACTGCAAAACAATCTTATTGTTCTCACACACAAAGCCAAAAGGATTCTTACACTTTAACCTGAGTCATGGTGGTTTTAACACATTCAGAAATGTAGGAAGGAGGCATTGTTTTTAAATGTGCCAGTATTAATTGAAATGTCATACTTTTGTGGGGAGCTGAACGCTGAATCTGGGAAGAAATATGCGTTGCGATAAAAAAGGCCACAGCAAAATATGTGTTGGAATTGATTATATTATACTCTTTTCATAATTAATCAAAAGCTTAGAGCATTGCATAGTAATTCTATGTTCAAGAGCCTGGGGCTATGTGCATTAAAATCAGCATAATTTAAAAAAAAACTCTACAAGATTTTTGTCAGAATTTTGGTTTAGGTCAAACTTATGTGTTTATTTTGTTCATATGATTTATATTGTTACTCTTATTATAAAAGAAAGTACGCAAAGCCCTCCATCCACGTCACCAACTTCATTTTACGAAACAGTTGCACCGAACATCAGTGTAAGTCCTGGACCCGGCGCACACGATGACCTGTTTCGTCAGCATGGAACAAAAAGCCCGCCTGTAATTTACGATGCAAGTGATGACGGGAAAGCCAGTCCAATTCATGCAGAAATAAAACTTCTTGTGAGAACTTCTGACAATGGCAGGGAAAGTGTTGAAATAAGAAGTCTGCGTGAGGTTGTGGTGCCACCAACAGTACCTACACCGGCCGCTACAACTTCTGGGACTGCTCCCTCGCCAATACCACCATCGCCGTCGTCTCTTCCTCTCAGTTCTCCACAATCTCCTAAAAAGGAAGTACCAGTTAGCCCGAGTGATAGTACTAAAATATATGAAGATGACCTTGATGAACGGGTTGAGTCGCCCATTCTTACACAAAAGTTGGTCGTTCGCTTTCAAGAAGGTGATCTATCAAAGTAGCTTTTGCCTGGGGTGAAAGGCCTTTTAAAATAGCTTGCCTACTATACATATATTTTCTGTCCTTATACGTATTGTTGCGTGTAGAATACTGCCCATCTTCTGCTTGCGCAAAGCGAAGTTTTCCTACTTCATAGTCAATCGGGTCGCCAATATGCTCCTAACTGCTACTGTTTCTTCATTTTACATAATCCAGCTCATTTCCTGAGTGAAGTGTGATATTATTACCTAACAAGCGTTCAGTCACTTTATCTAACAACAGCAAAAATACTATTGTCTTTGTCTTATTCGTACTCTCAGTACTGTCACTGATAACAGTCCATGTGTCTTTCTCTCTACTTTCTCTCACTCTGTTTATCTAACAACACCATTTTTTCATCGTCACATTTATAAACAGTATAGTTTTTTCTATTTATAAACGTTACATACTCATTGTCACTGTCAGTATAACAAGAAATTGACACAAACGTAAAGATATTCCCTAACAATGTATTATTAGGCTAGTCATGTCTAATGACTTGAGAGAAAAATTTAACAGAGCTGAACATGATATCGTCGATATCGATTTGCAGATCCTGCCCATGTAGATAGAACAGAAGTAATCCATACATACACAGAAGTGACAAGTTCCCCATCCCCGACACCAAAAGTATTCCAGGAATGCTTAAGAACGACCACTACCACCACGACTAGAACCACAAAGGTGTTAACTCCACGTAGGCAGAATGAACAGAGTCCGATACCAGGCAGGGGTGTGGAAATCACAGAACTTTTATCCGATGACGAACTCGAGTGCAACATTATTCCAGAAGAACCAGAGACTGTAAGAGAAGTCGAGTCACAGTCACACACTGTAACTGTTACACAACAGCCATCAAAGCCGGAGAAAATTGTGGAAGAAAGTGAGGAGGAGGCTGATAATAATACTTTTGAGGTTGAGGATGAGAGCCTTGCAAACCAGACTCCCATTAGTCTCGCCTCAAGAGACCAATCGGATAGAGTCGAAACATCTACCAATGGAAGCGACACTGCAGAAATAATCACTACGAGAATTTATGGGGGCGAAATTGTAGATGATATCATATCTCAAGCCATTTCCAGAGTTAATGATCTGGCTCCTCAAGACGAGGAAATAATGGAAGAACAAGAAGAAGAAGAAGAAAATGATCAACCCCAGTACCAGAATACAAATTTATCGTATGAAGAAACCGAGAAGGCAATTGAGCAAGTTGACGATGATATTGAATATCAACCGCAAGAACATATTGATGAAGGCAACTACGAGGAAATCAACTATGAAACAGGACAAGATTTTATTCCTGAGCCCGATTCTGAAGAACCATCCAGCAAATCCGACCCCATTAGTGTGACATCTCCTGAAGAAGAAGAAGTCACTTCACCAGATGCCCCTGTCGTCACTGTAACAGGGGCACCTGAAACCGAGGAAGTTGACGACTCTCCACAAGCATCTTCAAGTGCACCTACTTCTGGAGGGAAAAAGAATAAAAATAAGAAAAAGAAAGGAAAGAAAGGTGGTGGTGGTGGGGGGAATGGAAATTAATTGCAATTCATTGTAAGATTTTTCGTTTCTTTTTATTTTATATTATTTTTGTTTTATTTTTGTGTTTGTGATTACGCTATTTGAAGTCATTGTGGATGTACCGTGTGCCCAAAACAAATGTTTTTGTGGGTTTCTGTGTGAAAATTTTAAAGCAAAAAACAAGCTCCCTGACAAATACTAGTTTATAATAACAATAACAATGCAGTTATTAATTGAACTCAGTCGTTACATATAGTCGTTTTTATCCATACAACCAGCACCAGGTTTCAGGTACCGTTTCAGAGAATGTGAAAGGCCTCATGACTGTGTGCATAGTTTATTATTATTATAACGTGTTTGTATTGTATTCCAATACTGTACTGTCGCTTGTTGTTTTAGTATTCTGGCAGTAGCTATGTATATACTTTGATTGTATTTACCATCCACTTTCATCTAAGGAATTTTGGAATAAAACTGTTCAAACGATCTTAGAGTTTGGTTTCGGCCAAATTGCAGGATGTATGCATGCATACATTGGAAACTGTTACAGGGAAACGTAAGTTCATCAAATAATATCGTCATTTGATTTTTGTACGTCTGCGACATAAGATGCGACGCGACATTCATCCAAGTATAATCATAATCATAACATATATGTTTGTAGCTACATATGTGTGCTACTTAAATATAATATGAGCTTTCGTATTTACATATATTAGTATATATTCACCCACGGAATTTGCACCTGGAAAGTGTTCGTACACGTAACTGATTTGTTATTAAATATGTGTTGCCTACATATTAAACACCTTTTCAAAAATTGGAAAAAAATATGGTGAAATATGCCTTAAATCATGCTATGGGTTTGCACAATCTGCCTAAATATTATTTGTAAATGCTTGTTTAATTTTTAAAACACAAAATATTTTTTGGGTTATGTTCAGAACAACGTCTTGTCCTGTCTTGTGTCACTTTTAATTTTCTCAGTGTATGTATGCGTTCGTATGTTATTTAAAACCCATGTTAGTCCTGTACGTAAATAGTGAGTATTATACAGCTATCAATGTCAGTGTTATTAAGTGCAGTGCATTTAATTATAATTATTATTACTCTTATTATTATTGAAGCGTTTTCAAGATTCTTTTTACTGCCTTTTTAGTTCTTGATTTTCTTCTACCTCCAACTACAAAAACATAGACGATGAAAGTACTGGCCAGTCCAGAAAGAAAATTTCCACATTTTTGTGTCGTCTTTTCAGCAGCACAGTTAATTATATTAATTGGATTGTCTGTTTAAAAATTTCATTTTCACACTAATTCCAAACTAACTTTAGGTTCACGAGACATGTCTGACGTGACAGCGTCACCGTCAAGAGTTGTGGAAAACGTTGGTACTTTCACTGAACGTCACAAATTTTGGAAAGAAAAGGATGACGAGGAGAGAAAGAAGAGAGAGTCTGTCGCCTCGATTGAAGATTATACTCAAGGCTTTGACAATTCTGGATTTGCAGGGGTGGAAACCATTGACACAAAAACAGTTGTAGAGCAACCTATTATTCAACCCCACAGGACACCGAGTCCATATGAGATAGAGAGAAGCAATGAAGCCATATTTCTTGATACTGACGACCCCGAGCAGGAAGAGGAAGTCCAGCTAGAGGATCTTGTGCAGTACCAAGGGCGAGAAAATATCATGGAATTCCAAAGACATGCACCTACTGCCACAGAAGCTTCGCCAGAGAGAAAGGTGCTTTTCCACGGTTTTTCCTCCTCCACTGAGCGATCCATTAGCATGGAATCGGAGCAGCAAATAAAGGAACAAATCAGCAGAGAGATATTTGAATCAGAACTGGCAGAGAAAATAGAGACATTGGAACCTGAAAGTAAGAGCTTGATTCAGGAAGCTTACGAAATCCGCGATGACAGTCCGTCGGGAGATGACAAAAGTGAGACTGAGACAACGGAGAAACTTCAGTCAACTCTCATGTCAGGGGATAGATTGGAAGATGTTAGAAACGTAGCATCTGCACTGGTATCTGAAATCGAATCAACAGTTGAAAGGAAGTTTGAGGCTGACATGAAAACATCGGCACCATCCAGCGTAGACATCACTGACGAGGAACTCATGTCCACGGGAGGCCTGTCATCGCCAGAACCTCAAAGATCATACAGGGTAAGATATCGATTTAATTCGATATTGAGCCAGTAGGGCTACTTTGTCGTATTATTAAGGGTCGTACTTTACATAACGTAATCTCATACATAATTTTCCCCCGTTCCCCTTTATATGTTGCCGTTTATATCATGGGGTTAAATGAAACATTTATATGTTTACAAGACGTGAACACACTAACACAGAAGTTACACTTTTACTTTTTCTACTTTCTCTCTCTCTCTCCACCCCATTAGGGTTGCGTTCTAAAAGTATGATTTCTTACTTTGTGTAGGTAGTAACTAACATGAAACGAAATATCGTTGTGCATTTCATGAATTTTCTTCGGCTTGTGTAACGATAACATAAATATCCATAATTATTTAGATAATTTCTTTCTTGATGTAAAAATTTTTCTCAACACAAAATATTTAAGCAACACTTTTTCTTTCTGACTATAAGAAAGTTCTTAATAGTAATTTTTTACCTTCTCTCCACCGACAAAGAGCTTTTATTGTTCAACAAAAGACTTCAATTTACCTTTAATTGCATGGTGTATTTTTGCACAAGCCAAGAAGATAGTGAACTAATTTCTCATACTTTGACATACACAATTAAATTGTATCTGTCTGTATTCTCTCAACAAGTCAATTAAAAAACCTGCTGCTGATGATGATGATAATAATGAAGCTTCTATTATTGTAATAGTAAATTGTGTTTTTACGTTTCAGAATGCTAGTGTCGTACTAGCTATTCCAATAAATCTCTCAGGTAAATACATAAAATGTCCATGCAGTAAATACACTTGGTTGCAGGGTTAAAAATTAAAATATATACCAAATGATCTCCTAGTTGGGGTTGACAATAAACTAGTTCAAAGTATGGTATTTTATACTCTGTAAATGATTCAGAAAACTTGAATTGCCAAAACAATATTATTCTTGAACCAAGCAAAGTAAAACCACACAACTAGTACATATCGCAAATTATGCAATACTCAATTACATAACAGCAGCAGGTTTTTAGGAATAAATGTATTATATCAAAGTAGCATTATATTTTTTGAGAATCTGATGTCGTTTACATGCTCGTTTTATTTAATGCGTATACAGTTGGAAAGAA
The DNA here is from genome assembly GCA_027744295.1 of Callyntrura guangdongensis. Classification (NCBI taxonomy): domain Eukaryota; kingdom Metazoa; phylum Arthropoda; class Collembola; order Entomobryomorpha; family Paronellidae; genus Callyntrura; species Callyntrura guangdongensis. The sequence goes on from JAHZNB010004701.1 coordinate 32,372, forward strand.
ATGATCAAGAATCAGCAACGGAACTCCCCCCAGGTAGTTCAGTAGGTGGAACAGAAACAGGCACACCTGACACTCACGCCGTGCGCTCATCATCATCAGGAGAATTTTTCACTGCTCCGGAAGACAACACAATTAAGAGTTCATCGGATGAGCCATCTCGTCCAAAGTCCTGGGATTCTTCAATTCTAGGACAGGTTTCCAACAACTTCCCAACCTCACACTCCGGAGCGTCTGAATACCAAACAGCATTGGGAGCGGCTTCGGCTGTATCCTCGTCTGAAAGTTATTTAGGTAGCTTGTCAAGCGATGCGTCGGCATCAGGAACACTTGTGGCGTCTCAAATTGACCTTGGAGCAGATTTGCTTGGGGATGATGAAGATGAACCTTCCCATGCACAAGTCCGAGCTCAAGTATCAATAGAAGGAAGTGGGGATCAAACTGGAAATGGGGCTACGAGATCAATTTACTGTGAAGTAGGTAGTAGCCAAGGAATACCTCCACCAGGAACTGGTTTACCAGTCACACTAACATCATCCACGTCGGGAACTACGGTGTGCACACAAGTCGAAACAACTTATGAAGCGAACGTCAAAGGAGATCCAGAGCTCGCTGACGATCAAGACGGAAACCTATTGATTTATGAATCTTCATTAAGAGAAACAGTAGAACCACCTCCTCGCCCAGTTAGGACTCATCGCAGGTCAGAAAGCCAATCATGGGGAGAATCTCCACTTCGATACGGGATTGAGGAAAGAATAGAAGAGGAACAACTGAAAGATTTCGTATTTCCCTCTGAGGAAGAAGAAATTCAAGACTTATTTGAAACCTCTGACGATATAGATGACCCTATCCAGCGACCAATTACTCCAGAACCACAGTTTTCGCCAGATGACCAACAACGAGGAATTTACTATCCAGAATCCTCGTTTGAGCATTCTGTAGATGCAATACTGGATGATGATGTGGGGGAGAAAAGTGGAGAGTTTACAATGGAGTACGAACGAGTTATTGCTCCACAGAACAGATTGGAAGACATTGAGGAGGAAAGCTCGGTGAAAAACTCCCCGAAATCAGTAATGAGCCTTGAAATGAGTTCATCAATGCCCGAATTGATGGAACGGAATGGAAATGGGAACGGAAATGGCGAAAAATCAGGTAGGCCAGGGTCACGTGAGTCTTCGTCGTCTTTAAAGGAATTTGAAAGACTGGAATGTGCTGTTCTAGCTGAAGAAGTAGTGAGACGGGATGAACCGACGTTGTCCGAAATTGAGGAGGGTCATGAGTCACAAGTCTCAGAGATGTCTGAAGCAACAGAAATCTACGGAGAACAAGATTCTGGAGAATTGGATGACGACAAAATGAAAAATATGTCATCTCAGCCTTATGAAACTGCCGAGGACGCCTCTCAAATGACTGACATTCAGGAGTTAACTTTAGATGTAGACCCAATGATGGCATTCTTCTCGACCACTGTAATGGAACCTCAGACACCTGACACAACAGAAACTAGCCAATTAGACGATTTCCAACAGAGAAGCGAATTACTTGCTACCACTGATGCAGACTCTAGTTTAGAATATAGAGCCCCGGATAGATTTGTTGCTGATGCCAAAATGACATCGAGTGGCGACTCTCTCGATGACCATACCGGAAAGAATTTAATGGAAGTGAGTAAAGACTCCCTAGATTTTGATACGGACAGAAGAGACCCCCTTGATATTCCCGAAATGGTTGGATCAACGGATTCATTGTCAGGAAATCAAAGATGTACAACAAATGAACCAACTGAGGAACTCCTCTTTGATTTTGACACAAAGGTGCGTCCAAGGGAACTGGACATAGTAATGTCGGATTCGCTTGAACTACAACCGGGACAAGTATTTTCATCAACCATGACAGAGTCTGCAGATTCTCTAAATGATGGTAGATCCGCGGACGATAGGTCATCTGTTGCCGGCGCTGCTGGAGGCGTAATGGTAACCTCCTCTGATTCATTGGAAGGTCAAAATATTGATCCTTCTGCATCTTCCACCACAAGTACTGCAGGTGACGCCGCAATGTGGTCCAGTATTGGCGGTGGTTCTGCGTCCACCCTTGTTTCTAGTCAAGAGGACTTAACACTTGAAAATCAATAAACCTTAATCCAATTTACATATAGAAGGTGTCCATCATTAAACCTAAATTTGAAAAGTCAGTTTGGCGAGCCGTGCATTATTTTGGCGTCTTACATAATTTACATATAGAAGGTGTCCATCATTAAACCTAAATTTGAAAAGTCAGTTTGGCGAGCCGTGCATTATTTTGGCGTCTTGCATATGCCTCTCCCTCTAAACTTATAATAAAATGCACTGGTATGTCATGATTTTTTTCCCTTATTATCCACGTACATCAGAGCAATCCTTTATGCATCACCTAGCCCTTTTCTTTATAAGAAAAAATTATACATTTCCTACCACTTTCGCTGTGAATACACGAATCCTAGTAAAGTGAAAATAAGAGAAAGTACTTTCACCACTCCTGTCAATAATCGTGACTAAAGTTTAGAGGGATGGAGGCGCTAGTGGGATTTCGAATAAGGATGCACCGTATCGCCACACTAACTTTTGAAATTACATAACTAACACTATTTACTGCGCAGTTGTAGTTTATAATTGTCTTTGTGACAGATATTGGTAAAATTATAATTATTTTTTACAACGTGTACTTTATATTAATTTTGTTTTGTGTTACTCCTGTTTTTACGTTATAACTTTTATTGATGATAAAGGCTGTTTTATTTCGAATGCATAATACAATCAATACAATAGTAGTAACGAACACGTACACAATCCAAAACACTCGTAGGTGTGGGGATCGTGTCCATCCATATTTACATTTTTTTTAAAATAGTAACATATATGTGTATACATGTCGCAATACCATTCTTTTCAAATTTTAGGTCAACGCGGATCTGAAATATTCCAGATAAGATAAGGATGTTGATTGCTGAGTCATGTAATCCACGCAAACAAGTAGTAGTTAAATGACAGAAACCGGCTCTATAGCTAAGCCGTATTGCATTCTTTGTAGAAAATTATGCTCGTAGCTATCATTATGCAATTCGGTAGACTGCCTGACCATATGTTAGAAGTAGTTAGAATTAGACTTCTGAACAATGTACTGACATAACTATTCTGTCGTTAATATATTTTAGCATCTTACTAAATTGGCAAAATGCAAAAGAAAGTAATTTTCTAGGTCATAGTGTCTGATAAAGTAGCATATATTCATATTATGCATCCAACGTTTTTTTCTACATCGTCGTCCCTGTGACTCTTTTGGTAGCTAGTGTACATAGCCACGTCACGTCAGTATTGTGGGGCATCGATCACACATTCAACAACATTAATGCCGATAGCACAAATACTTAATACATAGTGTAACAAACTTAATACATTACAACAGTAGAATCTAAACTAACAGTAATTGAAACAACACTTTTTAACTGACAAATGATTTTCGTTTGAAAGTTTAGTTTCATTTTACGAATCATTTACTTTTATTGTTTTGATAATAATTTTTAAGTACGATTGTTGTTTAAATGCATAAAATGTTGTTATTGTCCGGAAGTTTGTTTTAGTTTTGTTGTCTTTCCATTTTGTTAATTTTTATCTGCTTGTTACTTTTGTTGTGCAACTTCATAAATTATGTACTTGATCTTGTTGAAAACTAATTTATCTGTATTTTTATAAATTAATTTTTATAGGAGCAAGCTCACCAGGTGACTCCTCATCACACCAAAGAACTGCGGAATTGGAACGCTCTGTGTCTCCAGAAATACCTTCGTCATCATCCAGAGAGGATTAAATATAAAGTTTTGAAAAAAATCTTTTAAAACATCATGAAATCCACTGTGAATAGCGTAAACCATACTATAAATGAACTCTTCATTCAGGGATCCAGTCCGTATTTTAAACAACGATAAAAAATATTTATAGGATATATATCATTCCTTTTTTGTGGGAATCTGCTTAGCAATTTTAACGTAACAGGACAAAGACAAAAAGTTCACTTTCATTAATATAACTACCTTTCCACTTTATCCTGACACCAAAATACTTCAACGTCAAATTTTACTGTTTGAATTGAAGAGTCAAAATTAAAAAAATAATTGAAACTTTACATTGATATAGAAAGAGAACCTTTTGGAATTTGCATTCTCGTAACCGGAGATGAGTAAAAACAAGTACGTACCCAGGTTCATGTACGTACTGCATTATTACTCCTTGTGCAGACGAAAAATGCGCGCAAGAGTGAAAGATTCACCCACATAATACATAGGTAAATGTATATAACCAATTTTTAAAGACGCTGACAACAACCCAATCCAAAAAACGACTTGTAAGGAATATATAACACATTATCTCATTATCTAAACTGTTTATGTAACCAGCCTGGTAATTAGTACTAGAGATGTATTTTATTAAGTGACATGTACTTTGGGTTTCTGCGTACCTTCAACTATTAGGTTTACAGTGCTGAATTGGTATAATATTGTCATGTCAGAACATGTAATGGGTTCTATGTCTTTCTCTCTTTTTTGCTAATTGTGTCTTTTGAGGAAACTTTTACGTGTCGATATGTAACGTAAACATTTTGATGTACGGTTTCCTTGATTGTCATTTCAATTTCCATTTACGTGGATAGAAATGATACATGGTGTGGTGTAACGTAAGGAATGTTTTACCTTTTTATTTACCCATGCCAGTGTTTTATTTTATGTAATAGTTTGTCCAGTGAAGAAAGATTTTTAACATCAACATACTCCATTATTAAGTAAATAGAGAAATCAATTAAGCGTTATAATCTCTAAAATTAAAGTTGCAATCGAATGATTATAACTCTATACAAGATGCGGGGAAGTATTGGTGGAAAGTTGCTGTGCACTGTAAATTTGCAATGGTTGCTAAAAACGAGTCTTCTTAAAAAAATGTATATTTATGCTTCTGCTGCTGTTGTATAAAAAATATTATGTGAGGCAGATGTACCTAGAATTTATACATTGTCTTCACGAATAAATAAACAAATATTCTAATAAATTGTTAAACTTACGTAACTAATGTTAGCGTTGACTAAAATACGTGCGTGTAAATAGTTTTTTGAGATGTATAACAAAATCAGGATCAATTTTATTGGCTATTAAATTTTTACATTAAAAAATCTTTAAAAAACACAGAAAGAGCCCTCGTCGAGGTTGTAAAGTGAATTTATAAATTAAAAATGATAATATGACAGCTAAGTTGTGAACAACAGTTACAAGTGAGCATAAACTGTTGTAGCAAGCTTTTTTGTAAGACATATTCAGCCAACAGGAGGACGATACTTTCCGTTGTATCTTTGCAGCAGTAAAATTCTGTTAGCGCTAAAAAATAAATATTAAAGGGTTATTAGCTAAGATAAAAAAGATCCCAAAGAAGCTTGTTATACAATGGAATCTTTAAAAAAAAACTACCACCTTGTGAATAGATCATCACACGTACCATGTTCTTATTGAGAAAAAGTATGACATCGTGTGTACACCATGTAGTAGTAAGTTCAAACTGTATCTACCCTACTGCACATTTTAAGAATATTAAAAAAAATGATTTTGCTTCGTCAACCGAAATACATCCCATTTTGGAGTCTGAGCGTGCTGGGCTTAATGTTTATAAAACATCCAACTGTATATATACAAGGAGATAGTATAAACTTACCGTATTTCCGGCGAAAGTACCTAAAATGATTTTCCATATTCTGCATACATAAAAACATTGCAACCAACATGCCGAAAGATGAATATACGTTTACTTCAGGACAACTACCACGATTGTGCGTTATCATTTTAAAAAATACAAGTAAAAGCTGTACTCTTGTTGCATTCTATGTACATGTGCTCCCCGCAGATTGCAAGTTGCAAGTGCTACTGAAAAAAAGAAGATTTTAGAGCCTCTTTCTATACTGTACCATATATAACATTTGATTAAAACTACAAAACAAGTAAAAAAAAGAAACTCCGAAGCTGCATTATTTGAAAACAGATTGAATGTTTGCTCTGTACTATTTATTGAATGAATCGAGAAAAAACAATCCAATGGAATGCCTATGAATATGTACGAAAACTTAATTAAAATGCAAACTTGTTTCACTCGATAAAAAATACAATGATTAGAACTTATTAACCTCTCGATGTATAAACAGCTAAAAAATAAATAAGTATATAATATGAATAAAATAATCAGCTACACATACTTTTGAACCTCAGAAGTGAATACTATATCGATGATATATGTTATCTTGAGTAGTCTTAGAATAAAAATGATGATTTGTATAGAATAATATTCTGCTACTAATCGTAAGTATAAAGAATTATAGCAACATGATACGCATGCTACTTATTAATATTCATATTATTATTATTATGATTAAAATTACTATATAATAGGGATGGAAAAGGTTCTGACTGTCTTGTATTTCATCGTACGATTATTATTACATTATGAATGATTATTGGAGTCATTTAAAATAAATTGTATTACTGTTAAATCGATATGATGATGTATCATAATTTATTTATTTATTTTAAAAGCTGCATTCTAGAATACATTCATACTTAATCTAGAAATTACAAAATACAAAGGTTATCAGCTTTAGCAAAAGCATAATCTCTAGGCATGCATGATGATGATATGTAGTCTTACCTTCATTAAATGCATTATAAATACCATTGAAAACCATAATAATATTTGAAACAAATATGCTCATTTCTTTAAAGTGCACAGTTACTCTATATCATAAATTTATTTCCATATATAATCATTTCATCACATATAACTTTCAGTAACGCATAAATTGCCATACCACGATCTTACAATTCAAAAAAACAAAGCTTACAATTTTACATGCTAAATTCAATTAGTGTAGCATTGAAAGTTAACAGTTTATCATATTACCAGCCGATAGAATTCATGTACTTACAATACTATTTTTGTATTAATCTATGTCAAAATTTACCAAAATTTACTTCCATCCATATGTGACAATGACAAGGTTCAAGGTATAACTTTGATATATTTCGCTTGTTTGTGACATCCACATGCACCCCGAATATTCTCGTTCTAACTTCTCACCCAACAAACAAACAACAACAAAGAGATTGCGGCAACAGGCTTCATGTCCGCAATCAGGCCATTTTTGTCAGGTTATTGGGCTAATCCCATCGCAAATCTGACGTTTAACCTTGAAGCATTCCATATTCCATTTACCTACTTAGCTCTTTGATAACTTACCTGTTATTTATATTAGATATTATATAATCCAATTATTTTGAATTCCACGATGCAGGTAATAAAAATTTAACAGTTCGTTTGGTTTTCATTTTTGCCCATGCAAACCATTACTTTTTAGAGTTAACAAACTATTTTTCTTGTATTTACTTACTTTATAGCAGAACTTTCACTATTCTATTCAAAATTACAATGTTTTAACGACTAAATGCAACTTCACAAATTGGCAACATGCTGTTTAATTCACAATTATTACCTAAACTCACAATATCCTTTTAAGTATAAAATTAATATACATTTGGCTAGTTTATTTCATTGCTTTTACAACTGCCTGTCTTCTAAAAAGTGCATTTCTAGAACTAAAAGTGAAGACCGCGATTGCGACTTGTTAGTAAGCTATTATAGTAGTAAAGGTTAGAATAATTTTAATGTGTTCGTACATCTAAAGTAGCTAGACTAGAATGTTCCTGACTGACAAGTTGTCAACTACATAGCTGATGCATATCTATAACACAATCTGTTTGATTAAATATTTACAATATTCTAACTTAAATAACGATGAGATTTTTCCTGCTTCAAAATTCTGGTTGTCACTGCTAGGTAGTGGTTTTACCAGCAATGTATACACTCCTGGGCAGGTTTAATACTTATTGTATTAAATATTTACATTTTATTTAGTTCTTCAAATATTTTAATTACATTTTCGTAATTAAATGAAGTTTTAGGGCAGAAAGGTCAGACATGGATACGATCCCAACACACACTTTACAACTTAGGTTGAATATAATTTTAGCTTTAAAAATATTTTTTTAGATTTCCTGGTCCTCCTGAATGCGTTAACATTCATATATTTTAAAAAGGTATAAATACCAAAGGGCAAAGAGTAATTACTAATTAACAACTGAGGAAAACGCCAAAATAGAGAAAACAGTTACTTAATCTACGACAATGATCATTTTATGCATACCATTAGATATCAATGATGATTGGATGTTTCATTTTATGGTATGTCACTTACTCCATCAATAGTTTTCTGAAGTCATATAATTTTGTATCTATACATATATCTCTACTCCATACTCTATACTTGACTTAAAAT
>JAHZNB010004702.1:0-18190 GCA_027744295.1 Callyntrura guangdongensis
CAAACGGTCAAACCGTTTCAGAGTTATCGCATGGACAGACAGACAGACGGACAGACGGACAGACAAACAAACTAAATGCATAACTACGATTTCACTACGTTCATCTACGTAATAATTAATAAGTAGGAGAGTCAAATTATTTAGGGAGAAAACGATGGTTATCTTCTGCTAATGTCCTCATCCTAACTCGGGCAGAAATGAAATACAAAATATAATGTTAAATTTATAACTGATGATGGTAATCACGATAAGGTTATCATTCGTTTATGGCATTTCACCTTGCTGCAATACCTACATTTGTAACGGTACATTGTCAATTGATATGAGCTCTCTAATAAATATAGATTTGTAAAGTAGATCGTATGGTCACAGAATAAATACTTGCCAAAGACCAATGTTTTAAAAATGTCGTACTTCGACAATCCGCACAGTTGTTGGCATATAAATAAATATCGTCAAATACAAAAGCAAGGGGTGAGAATATGTTGCCTCTTTATAAATAAATAATACGTACTGATAAACACAACAACATTACAATCATTATTCATGAACACCAACAGTTTTTAAATGCTTTAATTTTGTAAAAGAAAAATCCGTGTTTATGACGAAGAGTGGATAGCGTGAGAGTAGTGAATTATGAAGTGGGAGCCACACAAATAGACGGGGAAAGGAAAACAAGTAAAATGAGATGAGGTTTTAGCTGTGTTTTTGTTGTTGCTCTTGAATTTCACGTACCCACTTATATCACATTACTTTGCCTGCGAACTGTTACCTGGTTTTACCTACAAAATAACGATAGGGCATATCCTTTATATTATCTTTGGTAGCATTGCATAACTTATAGATATACTGTTAGAAAGTGTGGATTCCATTTCATTTGCACCTGCGTGTGTACAAGCATAATGCGTTCATAACAATTCCAAGTCCATATAAAACGCGTATATATGTCTAATTATTGTGCTATTTTCACTATAACCATGTTTATACATGTATTCATGTATTTCTGCTGAAAATTGTACCAACAAACCTGCACGGAGGATAATTAAGCGGGTTAACTGTTAAAGCAAGGTTTACGGGTGGACCGACAGTCTCAGACGGATCTTCTTCAGAGCTGCACCATAATACCTGATTTTACATGGTTGAAAATGTGAGAGCAAAATGAAGAATAAAAAATGGGTGGAAAGTATAAATTGATACGTTTTTCATACGTGGAAAATTGCGTTCAATCTTTATTTTGTCCCAAAACGGAAGAGTTACCAATTTTTTTAAATTCTGCTGTACTGGCTTCTGAGTGATGGTCGGACACCGTAACGGCAACGCCACAAACAGACTTTCAAGCCAAGCTAAACTAGGCCGTACTACGTGTACACAATTGCTCATCTTCCTTTGTATCCTTTTCTTGTTAAGACTAACGCGAGCCATAAGCATATGCGTAGCCAAGCGAGACCGTTGAACGCAAACAAAACTTCACATACAAAACAAAACTTTCGTGCACTGCACTGGATAACAGGTTGTTACTGTGCCAAGATAAATACGTGCATGCGCTAATTTATGCTTATGACCTATGCAATAAAACAACTTGTTTGACGCTAACAGCTCGATGTACTTGTAACGCAAAAATATGACTTTATATCGAAATTTCATTTATTTTAATGCAGTTTAAAAAAAACTATGCCAACGTACGGCTTGAGTTCGCCCTAAATAACTACTAAGTACGGTCGATTTTAAAAAGCACATGAGTCATCTGTTGTCACTATTTTTGTAACGGAAGTCGAACACATAAATACTACACTTAAAATAACATGCTGCAAATTAATCAATAATATATATCTAAAACTTCATTTTCATTTATATTTATTGTTGTGCTGCAGCCTGAATGAGCGTGTGCGATGGGAAAATGGTCAATTGAATAAACTGCTACAATTAGCACAACATGTACCGTCGTAATCATAAATACATATTACCAGCTATGTGCACATGTAGAGCAAGTATAAAGCAAACGTTCAACACGAAACGGCTTTATCATATATAACAAAGTTAATCGATGATAGTGAAAGGAAATTAAAGATAACTTTCCGATCCACTATCATTTCTAAAAATTACACTCCTGTGGAAAATTCATAGGCTAGTTATTTGGCCATTTTTGGCCTTTTTTTGTGAAAACCAGCGGTTTTAAAAAAAATAGGCATCTCAAATTCAATGCCTTTGGAAAGTCCTGGAAGAGAATGAGTCTAATATTGTCCTAAAAATTAACAGAAAAGCAATGGATGCATGAAAACAACGCTACATAGCGGATAGCCCATCGAATGGAGAACATGTTGAACAAACCAAATTTGTTCATAGGCCTAAATTAACTATGTAAAATCATTACTAAAGAATGGGTAAATAAACTAGAATCAGGTTTTGTATACGGTCGGTCGGTGTCACTTCAACACCAATTTAAACTAGACTGAACTACGTGTACAATAATACTCAGATTTTTTGTATGTTTTTCTTATTTAGACTGACGCCAGCGATAAGCAAGCGTAGCCAACCGAGAATGTGGAATGGAAACAAAATTTCGCATACCAAGCCAACCATTCGTATAATGCACCGGATAACTGGTTTTTTGCTGAGCAAACTAAAAAAGTACAATCGCAAAGTTATGTTTATGACCTACGCCATGAAACAATATGTTTGTTTATATCACTAACTATTTTTTTTAATGTCATTGTAATAATATATGCCAACGAACAGCTTGAGTTGAATCTAAATAATTATCATGGTCGACTTTAAAAATCACAAGAGTTATCTATTGTCACTATGCTTGTACCGAAAGTCGACCCCATATAAATACCACCTAACATGCACCAGATTTAATCAATATCATGTGTCTCTTACATTTCAGTTCATTAATATTTAATGTACTACGGCTTTAATGAGCGTGTGGGAAAATGGTCAGTCGAATAAATAAACCACTATTATTATGTGACTCAGTCATTCGAAGTAATGAAGAAAGTTACTTATTTACTTTACGTTGTCTGTCTGTCTTGTGTCTGTCCGTCCGTCTTTCCGTGCGATAACTCAAAAACGGTTTCGAATTTTGAAATTTTGTCAATCGGTTCCTCATTCCTTAGGCTCCCCTGGGAAGAAATTTAGAGTTTCTGGTGAAGCCATTTGACTCCAATAAGGTCTTCAAAATGGTCACTCAGTGGTTACTTGAAAACGGTTTGGAATTTTAAAGTTCTGCTTTTACTAGTTGGTTGGGAGGGCATTTAGAGGGGGGTTTGAAGGGGGTTTGGACGTTCACTTCGTAACTTTGCTACTATTATCTTGTTGGTTTATTACAACATGCACATAGAAAGCACATTAAAGTTATTTTCATGGGTCGAATTCATAACAAACATTAGAAGCTTTGTACGTCTTATTCTTTGCTGATACATCCTTTGAAGGTTATTAGGTACAAGGAAGATCCACATGTATACTACTACAACCGGAGCGCATCTCTACCATGCACCAGTGCATCTTCTTCTCATGCTTACTGAAGGACGTCTTCAGTTAGCATAGTTTCTGGATCGCACATGAACATATTCTCTCGTGGAAAGGTGTGACCTTCAGTGGATACTCAAGTACTTGAGTCTAAATTTACGAAGCGAGTGGATAGAATTTGAATTCCAGGGTGTTAAAAAGATATTATTTTCTATATATACATCTAAAAAGCGAACAATATTAACAGTAGTCCATCCTATGAGAACCAAGCAAGAACCTAATCTAAAGCCCACCAAAATTATATACAGGTAAAGTGAATACATTTTGTGAGCTGATAATCTAATTTTGTAACCTTTTTATTTACTCTATTCTATTTTTCAGTAACAGTGTCAGCCAACCTCTCAAGAAAATGAAGACTTCACTTGTACTCTCCTTGGCACTGACACTTGCCGTTTGTGTAACAATGACAACAGCAGCAGGGCGAGCAGTCATACTTGGGCCTAACGCTGGCACCTATGATGGGGAGGGCAAAGATATTGTTAAAATAGACAGCGGAGCGGCGACAATCAGAGGGAATCCAGCCCGCCTTACGAACCACGGAAGTGGTGCAATCACAGTTAGTGGAAATCTAGGTAGCCTTACGAACACCGGAAGTGGCGCAATCACAGTTAGTGGAAGTGTCCGTGGAGCCGTGAGACAAAATGGAAAGGGTGCAATTACAATAACTGGCAGTGTAGGGTCCGCTAGAAAGGGACCGGGAGGGACTGGAGCATTGACACACAATTAACGCTAACATTTATACATTAGTGACAGCTCGCCATACTTCAATATCAAATAAATTCATTTACTGTTGTTTCAACTTGCAAAAATATTTCAATCATTTCGAAGATGATGCAAATTTCCTGTCTTTTATTTCCTCAATAACATAATCAGTAAACCTAATTATGCATAAAAAAAATTTGTTACAACACTTCTTTATCATTTTGTTGGTTAACGTCTACAAAAATACAAGTTAATTTGTACAAAAAACGTGTGAGCGTGAGTAGCTTTATTTTAAACGAGAAAAGTAACTAGTAAGATAACTCGTGCAGGTAAATTTTGTAAATATTGTACAGATTTGCTGTCTCATGAAGCCCTATAATCTCGTACTTTTATGGGCGATTGTCGCAGTTTCTGTGGTGTACAAGTGAACATGCAAATGTAAATGCATGTGACCAGGTGACCTCCATATATCCGGTCAGAAATGACACTTGGGGTTGAAATTCAATACTAAGAGAGATGTTAAACTAAGGCACCATTGTAACAAATTGAGTTCGATTATGTCAAGTAGAACACAAATTACTATAGTATTAACAGACAGACAGACAGACATGATTCCAATGATTCCAGTCTAAATTACCTTCTAGCTTAGACTTTAATAAAGTTAATAATTCGTAATATTTAGGTGGATGAAATTTTCAGCAAAACAAGATGCGGGCTTTGCTGATATCACAATGTTATTAGAGATTATGAAATCTTTTATTCAGAACTTTGGATTTTTATTGATTCTTCTCACTGCTAGGTTTGGTAGCATTAAATTATCGACAATTTTCTGGTGACTGACAGGACTATTAAGCCGATTTTTTCAGGATTGAACCATCAAATTTAAAATGGAGACTGACATTTTCTTGGTCTTTGTTATGAGTTTACTTACTGAAAAATGGAATTACTTCTCCAAAATTATAGCCATGTAATAACTAGATTCAGAAAACAATTAGTTTACAATTTCTCGTTACATTAAGAATTTTATTTAAACTTGTGCTTGTGTACTCTTTAAATTTATTGAAAAGTCCAACGACATTTACTTTGTAGATACCTTGCTGTGCTTTACAAATTTCATGTTTACTAAAAGTGAAATGGTACAAATTAAATTCTAATTGCAAACTTTATTATGCATCAAATTTTAATTAAGATTAAATACATTTTTTTATTTATAGCTTTTCTTTTATATTGTTTGTTTGATGTTGCATTCGTGTAAGAAAAACACAAAAATGATATCTTCTTACATGGACAGTCAATGGAAACGCATGGCAAGGAATGAGGGGGATAAATCACCCCACCGTAGCAAAGATCTAACGTTACGACGAAAAAGGCTTAAAATTCTTTCACGTTATTGGTCATGACTAAAGTTAGGGACTTCAAGCAACTAAAAACTCACCTTTAAGCAGGCAATTAAGCCACTAATCATCAGAATATGCCATTAAATATGCAACTAACTTTGAAGTTTTTATGTACAAAATTTGTCTACGATTTAATATTTTCCCGAAATCGAGATTCTCAGACCGTGTAAACTTAAAAATCACAAAAAAATCAATTTTTTGTTCTTAATTTGTACAAAAATAGTGATTACGAACGTTTTATAGATAGTATACTTGTCTTATCATATTCAAAATTGCAAACAATGTCAGACTTCAAATTATTCACGTCTTGTTCGTTCGTCGATTTGTTAAAATCGATTTATGGGCATGACACTGAAGCTTTTTCTACCAGTGCAGTGGTTATTGGACAATATTTCATCCCAACAATAACGCCGATTCCAATTTGCGTTAGTAGAAACATCACCATTCAGTTAACCGTGTCATGGATAAAAACTTTCACAGAAAAAATATTTTTCGAGCTTGGCCTCATTTTGTAACTTAAATTGAAAAACTAGTAAAATAAAAGGAACAATATGATTTTGTGTTGAAAAGGATTACCAAAAACGTACAATAATGTTCACTTTATGAATAAACAATATCTACTCATAGTGACAATGAAAATATAGTGCTTGTAAAATTCTCAAATGTGGACTGTACATGAACTTCTACGGATAGTATTGGCCAAAATTGAAAGATAAGATATAAATAACGTTGGAAAGTATGATAATATTATCCATCATAAACTTATTTTTTAATAAATGCATAAAAATTTAGATTTTGTATGCAAATATGCCTTAATGTAACATGTATAAGCATTAAAGCAATTAAGATGCAAAATAAGCAATTTAGGCAACTAAAACTATGGCTCAAAGTATCTTTTTATGTGATTCGTCCACAAACTGAAACTCATGGTGATCCGCGAAACAATACGGAACAAGCATTTGCTTAAAGTGTCGCCCCTTAGTCCATGACTATTCCGCCCGGTCCCCCTGTTTCTTTAACCCTGCCCAAAAGGATGGTAGTAATGTTTACATTATGTTCATAGTAACAAAATTGTGAACTTTTGATCTTTGCTTATTAAAGGAAGGAGCATATTTCATATGGTTTCTCAAAGCACCCCGCGCTTCAGTATGTTGTAAGGTTATAAATTGGGTAATTTAAGCAATATGACGTGTACCGTATTTACCTTACAAGGAGCAGGTTCGTATACTTTTTAATGCATTGAAATGCAATATCGGTAATGCGTAGAAATGAAGTGCGGTGAATTTTCATGCTAAATAAATGAATGTGTGACAACTAAAGATGTTAGTTTTCAGAAATAACTACTTCAGGTAGAAGTTTAGTCAGGTTTTGAGAACATTTCCATTTCTGGAAATGTTCAAATNATGAAGTGCGGTGAATTTTCATGCTAAATAAATGAATGTGTGACAACTAAAGATGTTAGTTTTCAGAAATAACTACTTCAGGTAGAAGTTTAGTCAGGTTTTGAGAACATTTCCATTTCTGGAAATGTTCAAATGCAACTTCACTTCAAGTTGCTCCAATTTTTCGTGTACTGCACAAGTTTTTTGACGACAACAAACAGCTCTCCTCATACACACGCCCACACCAGCACAAGGCAATTCGACGACGAATACAGCAGATGGCATTTGTAGGATTCTGAGATCCGAACCTGTTTCAAAAGTATACGTAGCCCCTTGTTACAAAGATAACGACGTGGACGTCTAGCACTTTGGATGCTCCAAAACGCAACTGTATAAATATTAAGGCAGGAGTAATGCGAAAGCAATTTACATCACATAATCAGTTGAGTGGTAATATATGAATACAAAATGTTATGATTACATATATATACATATACAATGTTATTTGCTAGTACTAAATAATGTCGTTGCTTATTGTTACGCGAAAGGATATTATAAATACGACTGTCCGAACATTCACTGTTAAAAGTAAAATGTCAAACATGAATACGGAACTCAGCTAAAAATGTTGTAATGTAAAATTATGTAAGTACTTCTCATAGGCAAAAATGCCCGAAAAGGAGATGAATTAATAAAATCAATCAATCATTAATTATGTTACAGCTAATATTAAATTGGTGTCTCACAGAAGCGCCACCTCGTGGCAGAACACATTCTTCTTAACAACTCTAACTACCGATCTATGTTTGATATGGAATTTCCGTCAAACGATCCGTAGCCCAGCGGTAGGCCTCTGTATTGTGTTTAAAAATTATAAAGTTATATATACGTTTGTTATACTAATGAGAAATGGGTAGCAAATATTCATTCAGTAGTCCACTCACTAACAATATTGACGCTACGGATGCAAACAGTTCAAAAAGTCTCAATTTTTAACCTCTTCAGTTTCAATTCATAACTTAACCGAGCCAAAAACGACTAGTAAAACCAAAAAATCAAAACCGGGGCATTCCTTAGATTGCCTCAGTCAAATAAGGCAAATAGACACGGACAAGCACGCTTCAATCATTACTAAACTTAAAAAATATGACATTAATGAGACCAATAATATGCACTCTGTTCGTAGCATAGTTTGTAATTTCTTGAAGGTGTTATACTTTGCGAAATATTAAAGTAAACAATTTAAAGTATTCTTTTGTTTTGTATTTCGTTCGCTAGTGTCTTATTTCAATAAAAAAACTCATTAACTCTTTAGATTAACTAGAATTTATTTTCATGTTGGCATGTTTAAAACGTAAAAGCTTATTGTGTTTGCCTTTTTTCTGATCGATATCCAATTCTGAAATTACTACTGAAATTGTGTACACATTTTAGAAAAAAAATATTTATGTTTTATTACAGGAAATAGTTTGAAGTTGTTTTCCGTGTCGTGTTGCTCCTTTCGATAGGTTGTTCGTGTTTTTGTAAATCAAGTATCACGCAGCATGAATCACTCAGTTCGTAAGCATAAAAGGTTTGAATTTGCGTTTGTTTATGTAATGTGTGTAACTTTTACGAAATACATAACCCCAACATTTTTGACAAATAAATCCTCCAAAGTCAAGTCCAGTATTTAGAGCTCGAATTATTTACAAAAAACAATGTGCTTATTTTAAAAACGTGTTTTTACCGTCCATGTTTCGTGTTTTTGTTGACACAGTTTAGTTATTTCATGTATGTTATGACATTGTAGCGTAGTTTGTAAACATGACTGCGCAAACGGACAAATCGTGTCAACTGTACACTGACTGCTGTGTACACGATTTCAATACCACGTAAAATATATTAACATGACTTAACAGAACACGGAAGAATAAAGGCGTCCCAGGTAGTAAAACGTAATTACCTTTTCTTGAAAAACAATTTTCTTGTCATGCATGCTAAACAGATTGAAGCTTAGAATATTTGGTGTGGCTTCAAATATTTCGAAAGAGCAATACGATTCCGTTCTTAACCTTGGACTAGCTTCTGCAGGAAATGCAAAATAAAACATTTGTGGAGCCAAACTTTATCGTTTCCTTTTTCGATTTCCTAAAAAATTTGTTTTTTACGTTAGCATGTATTGTTTTTACAGTCTAACTTATTTTTTTCTAAACTCTTAAACTTATAGATACCTAGAGACAATATGTAGCTATATTTATTCTTAAATAAATTTCTATGCTACTGAAGACACAGCTAAGATGGTTCGTTATTTGAAATCCGAAAGGATTTATACTTCAAAAAGCTTTTTACTAATGTGTCTTATACATTTATCAAACACAAACTTATCATACGGTAACAACAACATTCCGTTCTACTCTCAATATCAAACAAAGAAATTTACGCAAAGCGTAAAACGTAGGGACAGGACACCTGAAAATTTACTTGACTTTTTTGCCCCCTTGTCAAACTGTTTGACGCAAATTATCAATTATGAAGGTTTGAATTTCTACAAATCCCCCGAGGCACCGATCGTACTCACTCGGTATGACGTTGTATTATTAAAATACTCCACAATATTTTATATAAATCATGTGGAAAAACTGCCGTTTCTGCGAAATGGATCACTAAACACTCAATTCGGAAATTGGAGAAATCGAGTGGATAACACTTTTAAAGCAAGACCCTGGACGTGTGAAGTTCATGTTTATCTCTACCCACCCACAAAAGCAAACGAAACGAACGATGGGGCAGAAAAGGGCTCACAGCGACTTGGAATACCTTTAATGTCGCACTTTTATCACGTCCATAATAAGGTTGGAATTTTCAGGTTTGCATATTTCAGTAATGAGTACTGGACAACGTTACGTCGTGTGGATTATTCTTACCAACATACAGGCATGGTCAGCAACTTCCAAAATAGGCGGCGTTACGACATTCTTGTTGCAGAAGCTGGCTTTGACGGGAAATTGGAATGGGTAAATGGAATTCACATATACGTTTATCTCCCAGGATCCCACCGGTGGCCAACTGCGTATATGGAACTGCTACATTGGAAAACAGTAAACGGTCGCATCAACGAAACGACGGTGATTTGTCACGACTGTAGTGATCAAAGGAGTGAAGCTTATTCCTTAGGAGAAGTTGTGGTTCGCGAAAAAGATGCTCTGCGGATTGAGTCGCTTCATCAAATATTTTACCAAATACACAGTGACGAAGCGAAACAGCTGTGGATAATACAAAAAGACATGCGCGCTGTGCAAGATCAAAATCGATTTCTGTTGTATCCGCAGGACCTCAAGAAACCAGACTTCTTTGACAAATTGTCGTTACCTATTGAACACAAACAGGTACTTCAACGGTTGCTGTATTATGCGCTGGGCAACGCATCATATACGAGCTTGTCTTACGTTAGACCTGGACTGGTGAAATACATTGAAGAAGCTCTTTATCCATCCATTGATTACAGACAGGTTGATCCCAACATGCCGTCTCACTTTCTCAACTATGAAACTAAACTATTTTTCGTAGCTTGTGGTCAGCAGACTGGAAATGTTCCATTTGTTCAGCTGGTGGTGTCATATGACCTCGCGTCCTGGTGCACCATTATATTTTTTCAAATCATTGGAGTGGCCCTGAGTCTAACTTCCATCATTGTACTCGCTGAGAGTTTTGTGCAAATGAAACTACCCAGCAATCGAGAAAGAATGGCCTTGTACGGGATACTATTTGACAGATACTTGAAGGCAACCGGAAACGCCCTGATCACCCAAGGCTTCTTCAATGCTAACGACAACAAATACGTTCAACGGTATCTCAGTTTTCGAATAATTGTTGCTGTTTCGACATTAATAGGAATGATCCTTGGTGAAGCATACAAAGGAAATAACATCACAAAAATTGTAAGTCCCATTCCACCGGTGCCCTACTCAAAATTCGACGAGCTTGTCAACAACTCCTACCAAATTTACTCAATGCCAGAAAAGATGTCATATCGAAAATCATCGCTTAGTGAAATCTATAAACAACTAGAAGCTTTAGCAACTAAACGCGGAAGTCATTGTTTCCGATGGATGATGTACGCTGAAGGTGAAAGCCAACCGAAGAATAAAAGTAAAACCGTGATTTGTGTTCACAAATCCGAAATAATTAATTTTTATTTTAAACGGTTATGGGGAATATTTTACAGGTATGTCAACTAAATTTTCAAATTCAATCGTTAAATGTGCGCAAGTTTCTAATAACCTTTCAAATTTGCTTTTTACAGGAAAGATTGGAGAATGCCTTGTCATGATCCATCCTATCTATCCCAAGCTGAAGCGTATATTTTAAACCATACCAGAATGATGGACGCGTCGTTACCTTTTGAAGATTGGTATGATTTAGCTCTGAAATCTACCCAGAAACTTCCAAATTGCACAAAATTGGGACGAATAGCAGTTCTGGTCACGGAGGTGAATTTCTTGGAGTTCAAAAAAATGTACAATTTAAAATATGAAAGGTATGATCAATCCCCAATTTCATTCGGGAAAGAGGTAATTGCTAGTATGACATATGCATTTTGGTGGAAAGGCCGAGTACCTCAAAAAGCTTATGTCAAAATGAAAGCGCTGTACTCATCCGGTATTATCGGCTGGCATAAACATTACACTAAAACTTATTATGAATATTCCAAAATGCTTTTGGATTTTCCTGTCAAGTCGCGAATCTTTAAAGCAGCAAACTTGGCCGGAAGCATAAAAGTTGTGTTTATTATTTTGCCATTTGGAATTTTTCCTTCGTTAATCGCGTTTGCAGTGGAATACATTTGGGTGCATTGCAAGAAACATAAATCATCTACATCTAGTATTTTAAAGTCAACTATTCAGAAGGGGTTTTTTGCAAAGTTAGTTCCACAATTAAAAGTGGTGGCGAGATTTCGTTTCAGGTTAAAAAAGTGAAAACGTAAATTGTTTACTTAATTTGCTATTCTTGGTTCCGGAACCATGTTAGCGTTAGGTTCCTGCTGGAAGTCTTTTGACTTGTCTTCAGTCGGCTTACTTCAAACAAAAAACAGTACGTTTAAGCTTACGCAATAGAAAATATTCTTAATGTTAACTATCACTATGTCGATGATAGTAACATTTTACATATCAACCATGTTGAATTGTAGTCTCCACCATCACCATAAATGCTTGTTGATCAAACCTGTCAGATCAATATTCAAACCATTTAAGGCACAAGTAACATTAGGTAACTGTAAATAAATATATTTTAATTTTAAAGTATTTTAGGTAGTTGAAAGTTGAGACTTTTGGAACAGTGTTGCGTAAGCGGGGAATCAGTTTCAGCAGGTATTTATATTTATTTTTCAATTAATGACAGTGCAATATGCAACAGGAAGATAATTATTTCTGTAAACTACAAACACAGTCATATCAATACCACTAATGTTAAGCGTGCGCCATGTAAAAATTACAAAAGTCATGCCTACAAAAATGTCCAATATAATGTCGTAGTCAATATTTTCACAACTGCTAAAAATAAGTTCATTTTGAGAAACCAATAGATATTCCTATGGTGATTTGATAATTTTTTTCTGATTATCTGTTAAAGTTCGTAAGGTGGCGTAACACAATTTGTATTGTTTACTTTATGATTTTGTGCAGCTGTTGCAATTATAAGTTTGTATAAAAATGTAGCATTACACAACTTTAAATCGTTAGTCATCTCAACAACCTATTTCGAATTTTGTCTTCTTTAGTAAATACATTGCAAATCTTTTTAAACTTGACTTAATTTGCTTACGATTTTTTTAGGTAATTTCAAAATCGGTAACACATATTTAAGGATAGGGAAAACAAAAAATGTACAAAAGTAATTTCATAATGTTTTTATATTTTACAACGGTGGCAAAGAAAACATATTGTTCAATTGGACATTTACTGATTTAAATTTTTAATGTGTTGATTTCATTCCAATTTATATCCGTTCATTCCCTAGTTTTGACTTAAGTCTGCGGTCAACTACCGGCTTAATTCAGACAAAAAGAAGTAGGTTATGCGTTTGATAGAAACTATACAGAACTTTCATTATCGTTCTCTAAATTTGTTTGTTTTAATTGAAAATTTAAAAGTTAAAATACAAAGTTAAAATTTTGGTAACAACCGTTAAAAAGATTAATATTTATTCATGGAGCTTATCATGTTAATATTCAAACAATTAAGGAAAAAGGAAGATTTATTAACTCGTTGTACATAAATTTTAGTTGTAAAATACTTTTAGGTGAGGGGAAGTTGATAATTTGAGAACAGCGTTATGTTGCAGAGACATTTTATGAGCAGTTAAATGCTAACTTGTTCACTTCAGACTGGAATGAATCTTCATCAACACCGAAAAACTGATAAAAACACATCTGCATCTTGCTTGTAACTATTGTCGTCGTCGTATTATGAAGTATCTTGTTTTGACTACTAAATATTATGCTTTTAATATAAGTAGAACTACAGTGCTATAAACCCACTGTGTCAGTAATATACACTGCGTAATGAAATTAGGTAATAACGGACGTAAAACTTCTTACAATGGTATTCTCCTTTCTCCTGATTTCATTGGCAACAATGAACATCACGGGTAGTCACATCAATGGCCGTCAACAAGCGTTGACAAGCATCGCTATTCCGTTTGATTTAGGTATTACTAATTTGGTAGGACCAAAGTTCACAGGGCACGTAGAAGTACAGACACGAATTTTTTCGCTGTCGTAGATTTTTCTAAATCTCAATTTTGATTATGACCAATTTGGAACGCTATATAATACACAATTATTGCTACAAAATAAAATTGTAAATTCTCGTACTCACCTACTTAACGTGTAAATTGTATTAATTTCCGAGTCTAAAATTATTAACGTGCACAACTGCCAATACTCTTGTATCAAGTAAGGTGTTAAACTGATAATCATCAATATTGAGACGGGTAGGGAAATCAACAGGGAGAATGACTCTATTCATGTGTATTGAGCGCTGCGTAGGGTACTATTATCACAAACGGGTAGTGCGCTGTTCATCACTGTGAGGGCCTGAATGTGACCATTCGTGACTTTCACTGTTGCCGTTGGATTCATGAGGTCCAAATGCATCATCCTAAGTGAAACATATTTGATTTTGGGTTTTGTCAACAAATCGGTTCCCTTGTAAGCGTTGCAGTAAACTGTTTAGACACACTCATATACTCAAGAGAATAAAGACAAGACATATTAAAGGCATGCAGCAATTTTCAAACAAGCAGAGATATGTTTTGAAGATGTTCTTATAGCATAGAATTCTTGCAATATAATTGTTAGAATAAATCTCGAACTGCAAATGTTATAAGATATAGAATTCAAAATAAATGCATATCAATACCAATACAATTTGGTTGGTTGGATCTGTCCTTCTGCCTCTGTCGTATAGCAAAGAATAACATCATTACGACTGGAACATGTACATATTATAACGTAAGGATAAATCACACACATACACGGTACAAGTACTGAGCGGGTATAGGGCACAAAATTGAATTTCGAGTCTTTAAAGGTGTTGTCTTTAGACGGAAACACTTAAAAAAATTAACTTAAGGCAAAATTCTTTGAGTCTGTTCCTATTCGAGACAATTTTTTCTCTCAGATAGATCGTTTTTAGGAAGCGTGTATTTTTTTAAAAGAAATAAATTATGTTTAAAACAGTTGGACAATGCTTATGATATTACATATACAACAAAGTTAGCTCGGTGCGTTTTACATTACTCCGTCGTGGTCGTAACTCGTGAATTGATGCATTGTTTACCAAACCAACATCCTTATACGAATATCAGTTATATTTGGACTCATCTAATTAGGTCGTTGTGTAGACATGTTTAGCCCAGGTTATGGTGATGTTTCATGAATAACTTGGGTATCACCAAAGTCATCGTGAGAAATACAAATAATGTCACCTTCACTAATTGTATCATAAGTATGTGTAAGTGACATTTAGGGTGCAGCCTTTCGTTCATTCAGGATTCTAAAGAAAGAATATCTCAAGATTGAAATTCGAATTTATGCACAACACCATATTCAGCTAGCACACGCGCAGAGACGATTGTTAATGTCTGATTGGCA
The DNA here is from genome assembly GCA_027744295.1 of Callyntrura guangdongensis. Lineage (NCBI taxonomy): Eukaryota > Metazoa > Arthropoda > Collembola > Entomobryomorpha > Paronellidae > Callyntrura > Callyntrura guangdongensis. Next base: position 15,147 of record JAHZNB010004702.1, read on the forward strand.
TACTTTAACTAAAGCAAAAATTGCGAAACGCGAATTTTAAAAAATAGCAGATGCCTCCGTAAAACTTCTGAAAACAGAAAAAGTAACGTGCTACTATTCTCAATAAAATTCCAGATTATATTATACTTTGGCGGCAACGGGCTTTCTCTAGTCTCTTAACAACTTTCATAAAAACCTTAATTTAATCGAAGTTAATAATCAATAACATCCATCAAGCGTAAAACCAAATTATTGAGATTAAATGCAAGTACGTTTTATTGGCAATAGATTTAAATGTTTTTAAAGCATGTTAATGTAATGCTCACATGAATAAATCGTTAGTTTTTACAAGAAATTATGCTGCACGCATTGCAGATAAGGAAATTAATTAATTTAAATATTATTAAGCCAAGTATATTCCTCTCAGTATCTTCAGTTTATGAAATCCATACACATCAGTACCGTATCTACCGAATTTGTCACTTTTGTCTCGATATAGCAAATCCCATTCATGTAGAAAGCCATGATCTGGAAACTGCTTAGTATCTTTAAGTTCAATCGCCGACTTCCTGTACCACACTCGTCAATCCTGAACTTCCAGTTCTTGATCAGTTTCGCACTCAGCTCAGCCGAGAAACCAGGCAACGGCATGACAACAGCAATGATAATCATGGAGAAAACAGCCATGAGTGGATTTAGCCAGTACACTAAAGGATCTAGAACTCTCCATCCGAAATAGGTGCCCGTCAACGAGATAATAGCAATGAAGACACTTTAAACTACGGATCTGAACAGCATTAATGCATTTCAAGTTAACTGCGTACATTTCCAAATACCTTTTCATGGCGGCAGAGATGTCAGTTTTGGCTACGTCTCGAATTTGCTTTAGCAGATCAGCCGTTGCCTCAGCCAAAATTAGCAGTATCATGAATAGAGTTGTGATACAACGACATGTCTCCATGGTGCAGACTAAGAGGACTATTGGTACTTTCTGGATGATATACCAGATGAATGGGCTGAAGAAGGCATATATGGTCCAGACTGCGCTTTGTGTGGACGGCTTTCGTTTCCTGATGAGGAACAACTTGAATATAACAACAACTTGTACACAGTTGTATTTAAAAAATCCCCGCATCAAAAAACTATGGAATATTTGGAAGGATTTCTGCAGTGCGTTTACTGTTTTAGGTACTTTCATAGGTACAAGTGATGTCTTGAACTGAGTGATAACTCTTATTATAATGCTAAGGCTGAAAAAACGTGGGCATGCCCAACCTGTGTGCCCGATTTTATACCCAGTAAGAAAATTTGCAAGCAAAATTCGAAGCCAAAGATAGACAAAAATACAATTATACATGTGTTAAAATTGCCATATCACTTGAAATTTTTTTATCTATGGGTGTGTGCACATCCACAGTTATTGAACTAGTTTTATTTATGAATGCAATGTCCGCTTTTCTGTTTTATGTAATTGATGCTGGATGATTAATTATATTTGTCTATAATGTATATTATATGTTGTAGATACGGTTTTGCTTTTCCTCCATGGTTTTTTATACTTTACACTGAAATATTGTTCGATTAATGAATGCGTCTCGGCAAAGATCAATTATTTTTCTGACTAATTTTAACGTAGATAATAGAGGACATATTCATTTGAATGTCACTTGTTGGAAAACAGTTTATACTGAATCAAGTAAGACAATAAAATCAATCAATCAATCAATCCAAGAACGGCTCCCAAAGATGGTATGACTCGAAATGGCAAAGAAGGCCAAAACGGCCATTTGTTGTATCCCGTGAACCTCATTGTTGGGTACGAGAATGGATCTCCACTTAATAATATTGGAGCTGGAATGTACAGGACGGGACAGACGGTCATAAAAATGACCAAGTAGACTACAAGTACGCCCACCAGATCCACTTGGCAAATAATATGAACAAAAACCATATTTTTAACTAGTAACAATACCTATTTGAATTTAGTGTATAATTTTATTGAAAAACCATCCAGTCCTTTTCCTCACAAAAACATGCCAATGCGATAATAAAAAGAGTATTTTTTCTAGAATATGTATAAATCTGCTTCTGAACAAACTTCAACGTGTTGATCGGTCTCTCGATATACCTTTAGCTGTACTGTAATCCTTTTGTTCCGCAGTTCCGAGCCAAAAGCTGGTCCCGCCTTTACCACATGGTCTTGTCCAGGTTCCACCGGTTTCACATTTACATTATGATTTTGATAAACAACTATATCTGTTCCTCCAGATTTTTCTTTTATTGATGTTTGTATTCCTAGGGATTTTGAGTAGTCACTTGGTCTAAAGGCCATCTCTCCTCGAAGATGCTGACCGGCGGGAACAACGCATGGACCCGGGATAATAGATTGACACAACTCGTGTCGCCACTTTAATAATTTTCCCTCACCTCCTGCAAAAAAGTCAGTTTGATTAAGAAAATGATTTGATTGAGTAAAATGCATTTTTAGTTTATAATTTGTTTGTACCACACTGCCGGACCGCCGTCATAACTCCAAAATCACTGTATAGCTCCTTATTATTAAATGGAACAATTTCAAAGGGCTCATTAAAGCTTAGATAAGGCGATGGCATCTCCACTGCTACAGCCCCTAAAACCACCACAAATGCCACCAACACTGGCAAAATTAAATTCATATTTCTAAAATTCTCAAAGTTTTTAGGCGTATAAAAATATTATGAATATATGTAGTACGAACCACAGCTCACAAATGACTGGATTGTGCGAATAAAACAGACATCGTTCCATATCAGAGTAGACAAGTTGATAAAAATACAAAAACATGCAAAATTAGAAATTAACATGAGCATGTACATAGACAGTACCACCGGGCTTGCTCCAGGATCTCCACATGATATCTAGATTATTTTTTGCTCATTAATAATGTACCAGTTTGGCTTCATGTCAGACAGCATAACTTATTTTTTACTCAAAGAGATACTAGAGAAATTGTTACGGTACATAATATGCAATCATATTATCACGTAGTCCATTGAGGTACTAGCCGCGTTAGTTTGTAAGCAGAT
>JAHZNB010004703.1:0-10723 GCA_027744295.1 Callyntrura guangdongensis
TTTAAAAGTGCTTGTTAAAACTTTGATGAATACTCTGAAAAGTGTGTAATTTAATTATATGTGCATATGTGTATTATGCAACTCACAAAATGAAGTCTACAAAATTTTTCACCTCTGTTTTTTTTGCTACAAAAGTTTATGACTTGATTCCTTTTACCTAACAACGACCAATAGAAAATTTTGTTATATTTATATAGAATAAAAAAAGCCAACTGATCTCAATAAACAAATTATAATCTAACAATAATACTTTTAAGGAAGAAGGTAGAAAAAAACCGAGAGGAAAAAAAACTTACATGCATTTAAATAGGCAAAAATGGTGTTATATCCACCCTGATCTGCCCGTACCAGATTATAACTATAACAATTATTATAAATATGTAAAAATAGGATCTCCTCTAAATTCCAACAAAAATATTTTTGTCTGACCACAACTTAAAATTGCAATTAGTTATCAAGTTATCACTCTAATGCATGCGCATGCTTGTAAATACTTAAACATAATCATGTTGTAAATACCTACGTATATATTTACTTTTGTAGTAAAAAGATCATGTTTTCGTGGAAGATAACAAAAAATTAAGTGTTTATGTAAAAATGCACACAAATCACTCATAAGTTTAAATTTATATTTTATATACTTGTTTTCTTTCTTACGAAAATGCATGTGTTGTAGAAATAAGAACTAACAGTTACACTACATGATCTAATTTGTTCAAAATCAAACAACCGTGGGCATGTACAAGTACATTACAAAAAATTGTTATTAAAATTTGTCATTACATAAGATCGTCGTACTGTACGGTGGGTTGCCTATTGCCTACCACAACATAATTACCTACTTGTTTTATTAATTTTTTGTTTTAGCAAAACAAATGCATCAGAGCAAAGCTGAGCTGGTAAAAATATTTTGCTGTATTTTTTAAATGCATCCTTTCACAGATGAATGAGTTATTTTTTAGTGATTAGGGATTACCTACGTATATGCTTACTAGTGTTACTTTAGGCAAATAAGATAAATGTACACATAATCGTGATATTGTAAAACTGCACAAGATTAATAGCAGTAAATCTTTGGCTGTCAAACGGCCATAGTCACTCTTGTCGGTTATTTCAGTAAGGGATATATGTGATCTGCCGACTTGGCATCGCTTAGCCTTGGGGTCATGTCTCATTTATACTCACTCAGATTAGGTGACTGTGACTAGCACGAAGAAAATATCAAAAAATGTATAAAAAAGTTTGCTTTAAAATTCGAGAAGGTTTGGCATGTACATTATTTGACGTGGTATAAAATAAAATATAAATTGGTTGAGAAATATGTCTACATATTGCATGTAACGATGGACATATGGATTTTTTTTATCTTGTAAGGAAATCTCCTTTTATCCAAATAATGTAAATGGTAATATTACTTTTTGCGTCAAGTAGGTATGCATTTTGACTTTCACTCTCACCAACCTCTTGCGCAGTTTTGTTTCTGTATTCTTTCCTTCTTTCATTCAGATAAGATGCATGTGCGTACGTGTTCATAACATCTACATTTCTACATGAATCTTTACACGTGTTGAGATCAAGAGCTAAATAGACGCGGTGAATTGGTAAAGCTTTTTATTATGATGTCGATGTGTATACAGCAAAGTGCAAATGCGCTATTCATGCAACATCCCTGTCGTAGACAGCCCAGCATTACTACCACTCAGCAGCAGCGGTGTAGGGAAGTGCTTTTTAAAGTGATCAGTATTTACAGCAATGGCAAGGCAGTTCGATTTATTAGCTAGCACATTTATGCGTTAGCTTTTGGTTTTGTGTGTGTCCGTGCGTACATCCGCCCGTCTGCGCTTCCCTCCTAAACGACTGCATATTGGGAATTGATTCCGTAGGGTATACAGTTGTGTACCTGACTTTTAGCTTTGACCCCTGCCCCTTGTGGGTCGTTTAAAGATGAGTCACCTTTCTTTAAGTTTTTAGGATGAATACACGTATTCAAAGCGCTACGCTGTACTTCAACTGCTGCTTAAAAATAATGTGCGCTACCTTCTTGCCTTTACAATGCTCTAGTTGTTTTTTGTACTTTCTTAAGTTACAGGTAGTTTGAATTTGAGCATTGATTTGATGTGATCAAAAATGCATTCAATAATATGTTTACGTATATGCATTTTACAAAACCTAATATAAATTACTATACATCAAAAACCATTAAAATGCTTGAGTAGAAGTGCACATAGTTATTGTAGAAGTATGAAGATGCAAATTTTTTTAAACATAAAAGCGTTAAAAAAATAATAGTGGCTCTGAAATGTTAGGATTTAGAACTAAATAAAAAGATTTTCTATGACTGATAACAAAAACCAGGTGGTATAGGTACCTGTAAGCATCTTTGTAACAAAATGTTAATCATACAAGTTACACGTAGGATATGATTATGTGCAGCGAAAGCAACAGTAAACCATTATATTATACTATTATTGAACGCAACACATCTCTCATTATAATATTTGTATAGATAAACATAAAGTATAGTACAAAGTAACCTAGCTCGAGTTACATTCGTTATCACACACTAGTGCAAATTGTTACGTATTAAATATTTTTTTTAAAATTATTAACTCAACCAGCCCTTTGTACATGTACCTGATACATGTAACGGATATGCATCTTAGGAGCTGCATATTTTGGTTGCTCAAATCAAATGGAAAATTAAAACTGTAGCAAAACAAAATGTAGTAGTCATAGTCATGGGTAAGTTGTTAAAAACATAACAACACTAAGATAATGATAACCATACAAATATGTACTCACTCACAACGGCACACTAAATACGTACATGTTACATAAAGCAGTAGAAAATCAAAGGAAACAGAAGAATAATTAATTGCACCAAGTGCTCTCAATCAGATTACTTTTTGCGCATTCAATTCGTCGTAAAAATTATGATAAAGGACCAAGATAAAGGATATATAATGCTGTTTTTCGTAGTATCACTCCTGCGACAAGCATTTGATTCTGATGAAGTCGATCAAAAATGTAGGAAGGAACCTATCGTGTACCTGTCCGCCCTTTCCTGACAAAAACAAGTAAATCACCTGCATGCACCTTTCTTCTTGATGTTACGTTGTCGTTCGTTTGTAGTGTTCTTTCAGCGACAGGTGACATAGTGACATTATACATACAATGAAGTCGTGTGTCTAGTTTGCAACAAATTGGTACATGTAAATACGCAAAAGAATGTTAAATGCGATTCTTCTTTTTCAGCTGCAATAAAAAGTGTATTTACGTACGGAAATAAGTCATTTTTTCAGGATTAACCATAAATGGTGGACAGACAGCTATACAGGGAATTTCAAACACGTCGTCTTGACAACTTTGGCAAGTCCATTCCTCCACAACAGCATTATGTTAAATATGTTTCATTATTGCTTTTTCACAAAAATACAAAGATGTAAAAGTTTGGTGCGTACATTATGGTTGCTTTAACGGTGTTTTGTAAATCATTCTGAATCAGTGTACACAGGAAACGGCTTTAAGCTTGGGAATGATTTTTTGCACAGCATTCAACCATGTCTCTTTCATGACATCGCCTGTAAAAAACTAAAGTAAAATAAAGTAAATATAAAATTGCCGAAAGTGAAATAATCTGAAATTTGAAATATTTTATGACGTGGTGAGGTGCCTTTGAGCTAAAATGAAGACCTATTACCTATCAATATATGTTCGCGTTCAAATACCTACATAACTGTTGAAAGTTTAAAATCCTTGTTACGATCATGTTTTCTACAATATACTGTACAATACCGTGCGTTCCGTGTCTTTGACAAAAAATAAATGCCAGCCAAGCCAAAATTCAAGAACAAGGTATAATAATTGCAGCAGAATAAACAGTTCAGATTGCTATCGACCACACACACTCCTAAATATCACTTTTTAGTGTCCGCTTAATTAAGGAACAGATTTATTATCGTAACAACAAAAAAAAAACATTGTGAAAAAAGTCATGCTCCGGCATAGATGATATACCTCGTTTTTGTTCTTTGACTTATGCTTTTCCCTGCTGTTATATTTGATAGTATGTATACGATACGAATAAAATAGATGGGTAACACAATGCAGGAACAAGTTGCAATTCGCGATGTATTGCCGTTTCAGGAATAAAACGTTGGAGATGCTACGTTTTCTGTATACATTTTAATGAGCAATATTTATTAATGACTAATTAATGAAGTAAAGCAGAGTGCTACCATCTTTGTTTAACGGTGCAAATATTTTATGGTTGTTATGGTTTCCTTTAGGCACTGATACGGTTTCTTATCTACATGCATACAGTTTGGTAAAAATCACCAAATAAAGTCAAGAGATGCATCTATATTTGACCTTTGACCCCGTGAACCTGGAAACCCCAAAATCATTCCCTGGGCAGCCTTAGAGATGAGGAACCGATTAGTGAAAACAGAGTTCAAAATTCGTAACCGTTGCGTTCCTGAGTTACCAATAAGGAGCTATTTTAAAAACCTGTGGCCGCCACATGGCGTCACCCTGAAACTTCAAAATGACTTGTTTAGTAGATGAGGTATAGATTAGCGAAAACACAATTTGGAAATTCATAACCGTTCGGTTATCATAACCAATGAGCGACCTTTTTGAAAACCTTGTGGGTGCCTCATGGATTCACCTGGAAACTCGAAAATCATTCCCAGGGAGCCTAAGAAATAAGAAACCGATTGGCGAAATCAGAATTTCAAAATTCGAAATTGTTTTCGAGTTATCGCACGAACATACAGATAGACATACGGACAGACAACGTAAAGTTAATAAGTGACTTCGTCACTTAATAATGCAGTCACGGATATGCCAGCCGTAAATAAGTACGTGGCATAGTCTTCAAAAAAATATTATTGTGCAGTTTCGTCTGTTAGTATTTTGAATAAACTCTGGTAAACTGTAAAATAGGCACATCTTAGGAGGAGTAAGGTAGGAGGTATCGTGCTTGATAAAATGGGGGTATCTTTTTCTATCCCAAGGGAGTGTGACTGACAATGAGATGTCATGCTGACATATGTTATAGCCCATTCCAAACGGATTTACCGTTTTGGAGTTATGAGCGAAACAATTTTCAAAGTTTGACCCCTCATTTGACCTCCAAGGGTTTGACGCCAAATGCCCATCTTCGAACTCATCCGACATCCGAGCTATTGGCAATGGCCATATCTATCGATTGGCGAAAACAGAATTACAAAATTCCTTTTCCTTCAAGAGTTATCGTGCACGGCGGGACGGCTACGATGGAAGAAAATTATATAGTCATATAAGATGTGCCTAAATAATGTATTTATTATCTCATCGAATAAAAGCGTCATACGGAATTGAAAACTGGCATGGTAAGAATATTTTAAAATCTACAGTGAGAACCTCCAAAATGCACAGCAATTTCATGATGAGCTGTATCAGCATTCATTTGGGAAAAATGAAACTGAAAAATTAAGTTGTTTGTCTCCTGATTCAAGTTCACAAGTATTTTTTTAAATTATCGTTTTAGTCCCTCCTAAATTGTGCGTATTGTCACTGTCACACTGTCAGTTTTATTGGCATTATTGAACGCAATGTTTGGGAAAGATTCAGGATTATTTAACAAAAAGAACAAGCTGACGAACTACTACTAGTAAAAAAGAAGACAATACACTTAATAACAGTTTTTCCTAAGAACTGAGAATTACAAAAAAAATGTCTTCATAACTTCATACACGACTAATTATGCATTCTCCAGTAAAATAATAATATTATCACCAAAAAGTTGCGTGGGATACATCTAGTCAGTTTAATCTTATACAAAAATAGAAACGGAATATTTACAAATGTCACACATGATATTAACTACATTGTCGTCACTTTCAGTTGTCACGAGGGCCTCATGAATTCACAAAATATGTCTGGCAATGTCAACATTTTTTGAATCATAAGTTGAAATATAAAAAATAAATTGCATATTATTAAAAAGCAATGATCAGTAATTTCAGTGTGAAACATAAATCTATATTCTTAGCGTATATGTATATCATCCGTACCAGACATTATATTTTGACTTTCAAAATAATATGTGCCTTATACTTGAAATGTAATATAAAAATACGCTTCCTACGTAAAATACCTTATGAACATCTTTAACGAGACTCATCTATGCAGTAAGTTGATTAAATCTTAAAAAACAATATCTGAATATGTCCTCACACACAGGGAAGTTAAGTTAGTAATGTGCGTTTGTGATCGAATATCAGGAAGATGTTTTTAAAATGATGTACTAAATACCAACTCATTTCATCAATCGGCACAACATTCAACTTGGATACAGCAGGTAGAGGATGACATGAAAATAAAAAAACTGCACAACAACACGAAATGGGTATATAGGTACACAGATTTCGATCACGAATAACGACAGATCGACAACGCTGTGATAATGACTAAAATGGATGGCTGTTGTACGGGCGGATCGTAAAAAATAATGAAAGGGCTTACACGTTGGGCGGTTTTTGCATAGAAATAGCCAAATATGATGGTGGTGATTCACACGACTCACAAAGCGACATGACAACTTTCCTCTGCAAAACTAAAAATAATATATTTTTAATTTACACTTTCAAGTTTGATCCCATAATTTTTCAAAAACATCAGAAAGTGAAAATTGTATATATTATGTTTACGATTTTCGGAACACAATTTTACGTTATATTGTCTTTTAATGGCATTGAAGATGAGAGAATAATATAATCTACAGACGAGGTGAAATGTACACATCCCTAAAAGTCTACGTCGTCGAGTTGCATAAAAATTTTATTTACCACATTACGCCCGCTACCTTAGGTTAGGAGAGCACAAGCACAACAGCAACTATATTTCTTTTTATGTAATAACTATCTCAGTGTGCCTCCAAAGCCATCGCGGTAATCCCACTAACATGGGTAAGAAAACAGATTCTAGAGAACTTTACTTGGTTCATTCGTTCGTATTCAACTTTTTCAGATAACAATAATTTGGTATAGTGTGGGATAACGGCTGTTTCATTTGTAATTGTCATAATTGTGAATATTTATGGTTTTTTCTTCAGATTTTAGAACTGCCTTTTACAGTTAAAATATTATAGTGACATAGATTAAGAATAGATTAAGTGTTTAGTATAAAACACTTAATATACACTGGATTTGCGTTCGAATATTAAGACAATTAAGTTGGGCTACACGAATGACTTGATTTATTGAATACCGTCATAACTGTTATCGGGCATTTTCTTTGTATGATAGTGTTATCGATTATTAAGGGACATCTGACAAACAAACGGGCTATTTTTACAATGCACCGTCGATGTTTTTCTACCGTGAATCATCCGGTGACAAAAAGACCTGGCGACATCAAACCTAAGAAAAAGACACATTGGGTAAAAATTTAACATATTGCCTCTTCAAGTAACTTTTATTAAGCCAGTATCAGCTTCAGTTAGTGTTGTTACTATGTGACAGACCGTGAAATTTTCAGAATAGCTTCTTACCAAGATATTAGACTTTTACTGTAAAACATTTGAATTAACGTGAACTTTGTTGTATACTACTTTTGGTTTACAGAAAGTTGAACTAAAGGCTTTCAACAACGTTGAGAAAGCGCTAAACCATTATGATGACTTCTACGCAAGCGTATTTGGCCGCCAGTGGCCATCAATGAGATTGGGGCTGCTAACACCTCCAAAATATATGGCGATCCCGAATTCGTTTACAGGCAATATCAAACAAATATCAGAGAGGTTACAAGATATGGGAGCGTTTAATATTCTTGATTTGTGGAAGACACATTATGAGCTTTTAGAAAAGGAGAAGAAGGGAATTGATTTAAAGAAGGACTTGGGTCGACTTCATAAACTGGATAAAACTTTGGAGGCAATCGCAGCCACCAAAAGAGCTGAAGAAATGGATGTTTTATATCAAAACGCACCCACCAGCAAACGGGAAGAAATTAAATTAGGCAAAACTCCTACCGGTCGACTTATTTCCGAAATTTCTGAGGGTACTTATGTTCACATTATTGTATTATTATTATCATTAATGGCTTTATTGCAGATCAATCATTAGTGATAAATCCATAGTGTCGATGAGAGTAATAAATTAGTAATTAATAGTAGGAAGAACAGAGATTTTTGTCCTTAATGTACAAATCGTTAACATTGTGCATTAACATTATTGTATTGCTTTTCTCTTGGTTCACATGTAATACTAATGCTATTATATTATGAATTAACAGCTCATCATTATTATATTTACTACAGCTTCTTCAGATTTTATGCCGTCGACGAAGTTGAAAGGTGTTGAAGATTTTACCTTTGATTCGGAGTATTTCACCTCTTACTTGAGAAAGTATGATACGCTAGAGGATGATTTTCCACTAAATGAAGACAATAGCTTCTTCAGATTTTATGCCGTCGACGAAGTTGAAAGGTGTTGAAGATTTTACCTTTGATTCGGAGTATTTCACCTCTTACTTGAGAAAGTATGATACGCTAGAGGATGATTTTCCACCAAATGAAGACAATGATGAAACAGAAATTCAATTTTTAACATCGTCTATTACTAATTTGGAAATACCAAAAGTATTAGTTCCACATTCTTTTGAAAATGGATCAGCATTAATGTTTCCTGCTGCAGCAAGAGACAGTGCGTCCGGTACGTATGAATGTGTGGCGTAGAAATAACTTACGATTATTACGAACTTAATAACGATTTTATAATGATTTGTGTAGGGTTCTCTGTTTTTTCTATTACCGATTTTATGCATACCCTTAATGGAAATATTATTCATTCATATAAAATTATTTTTGTGTTTCTTCAGATTTACGAGAATACATTTGTGTAAATGGCTCATCAATTCTCCCAATAATTGCGTTAGACTTACGACCAGGGTCAAACATGTTAGATCTGTGTGCCGGACCCGGAACAAAATCTATACTTTCGTTAATGACAATGACACTAAGTTCATTAACATGTAATGATGTCGAAACTTCCCGACTTAATCGTGTAAAGCGAATTATGAAAGAATTTACAGGTATCTTTAATATGTATATCATAATCATAATGTTATGTTGTTACTATATTGAAACAATTGTTTTTTTAAATTGAAAATTCTTGATCGAAATCAATAGGATTCACTGATCTTCCTTCAGTGGAATACACAAAATTTAATGCCAGAGACTATCCAACCCGTGAGAATTTTTCAAGAGTGCTTGTGGACGTACCCTGCCTCAACGATAGAGTGTCATGTACCGTATTAGACAATAATATATTCAAAGCCAGACGTACAAAAGAACGCCTCAGCCTTGTCAAAGTTCAACGAGAGATCCTTCTTTCGGGACTTAAAACTTTAGACAAAAATGACGGAAGTGTAGCTGTTTACTCAACATGTACGTTGAGTCCTATCGAAAACGACGGAGTTGTAATGAATGCCCTAAAAGAAACTGATGTTATAAATTTGCACATCGATTTGATGGGATTAGTAAAAGTGGCACAAGCATTTGAGAGAGCTGGTATATTTCGCATTACGAGAACCCGATGTGGTATACTTGTCATACCAAATACCTTTTGTAATTTCGGGCCTATGTACGTATCCCGAATTGTGGTGAAACGACCAGAAATTAATGTGGACCCGGATTTTTTACCAACAGCAGGAAAATAGTAATATAGGCGTTGATAATTTTTGAAATTATATATATTCATAGATAACTGTTATACTTGAGACGTAGTAATTTGCAGTCGCATCCATACGAATAAAACGGATTTATGTTTAATTATAAAATAAGGGACGGTTCTTGTTTGTTCAAGCTAATGGCAGTGAAGTATGATATTACATGTAATATATTACTTGACTACATACATTAAAACATACCGCAGGTTGAATAACCGATCATGTTGGCTACAAATGCAAATTATATTCTAGTACTCAAGCAAACGTAAAGATTTCCAATTGCTATTTTTGGATGAGCTAGCTCATTTTGTAATGCACTAACTAGTCAATACGACATGTTCAAGTTTTGTCGTTCATGAAGTGTAATAATATATAATGCGACAAACTATTGTACTAGCCTACAACGTATAGTCTGCTATTAATATAGTGTCTGGAAGTATGAGAGTGATTTCATGAACACAATCATCATCATCGTGTCTGCCCGCTGATTGGCTGAGATTGATCACGTGACCAATCTCAGCCAATCAGCGAGCAGACACGATGATTGTGTTCATGAAATCACTCTCATACTTCCAGACACTATACACTTTAATAACTTATTTAATTAAAACTCTTTTTATTCGAAAAAAATTCTTTAACTTCATGCACTTGAGCAAAATAAATACTGAGAAATATTCATACGACTTGCATTTGGTTTGGTTTTATATTGGCCAATTACAAAATGGAAACTCATACTAAATTTTGTTGACATATATACAATTTCTCAAAAGTTCTTGAATTTCTTGAATAATATCTAGTAAAATGAATGTGAAAAGATTACATACTTTTGCAACAGAATAGCTTTTAAAAGCACTTTATTGATTATGTCATGTCAATTGCTCAAGTTATACGTTTGACGTTATTTGATGTTGCTGCATACGTAAGTATTACTTACTGTCTCTGCAATTCAGCGGCTTCATTTTATTACGCCGATGAAAGATTTCATTGGAGTATTGAGATGTGTAGTGGC
>JAHZNB010004704.1:0-10270 GCA_027744295.1 Callyntrura guangdongensis
GACAGACAGACGGACGGACGGACAGACGGACAGACAGACAGACAAATACGGCTAAGTCAATACTAGCTGAAAAGTTTTTCAGCTACGTAATAACGCACTCGCAATTCTCAATCGGCAGTCATATACGTAGTACATACTTACTAATAAAATAGAAAACTTTACAGTTTGTTATTGATCTGTCCCTGTCGTCGCAAAAGCTATGTAATTTGTGACTAACAACTACCAGCTAGCTTGATAATCAGAAGTCGAAACTCCCAGCACCACAAATAAAAGGATACCACAAACAAGTAGGTTGAAGACATCACTTTATTTATAAATGATAACCGCGGCGCTTTACCACTAATGCTATGAATATTTTTACGCGTATTTCTTGACGTATGCAGATTTAGTTTTAAACTGGGTCACTTTAATAGTACTATGACGTCTTCGAAATTACCAGCTACTTCAATAACAATTCCAGCAATGAATGAATATTGTGGAAAGACGAACCAACTAACAACTCATGGGAATCGAATGTGATCTCTATGCATGAGATCATGTACTAAGTAATAGCATGTTTCAAAAATTATGATTATGACTTTATGACGACATTTATTCGGAAAATTCAGTCATCATTCTTCTCGATGGCAAAAAATGTTAAGATTCATAAACGAGATTGTTGTTGTTGTTGTTGTTGTTGAGCTTGATTCTTCTCACGAATGTCCGCAAGAAATTCTTCAGCCATCGAGTGACAGTACTGTAATTATTTCTTTACCAAAATATTACTATTAGTTTCGTGAGATAAACAGGCATGGTGCTTATTAGGGTTTGGAAAAATTATTGTGAAGTCAATGCATAATGCTTAAAAATTATATACGTAGAAATAGAAATCACCAACAATGAAGGTACAAATAGTACAAAACATTTAAAGACAGTAGTAAAATTTATCTATAACTGTTACTTTAATTGGAGTAGAATACAATAATGCTGGTTTAAATTACATATAACACCTGAAAAACAGCTAATACATCTCAAAATATTCATAAAATACAAAGGTCATTGTCAAAATTAAATTTTCTGAACAAATAGCTTGATGCGAATAGTGTCAAAGCAAAAATCTCATTATCACTAACAATGTTCCTTCACATTTTACTTGGAACGGTGAACAAAGGTCTTCTAGCAAAACTGGCGGTAATAGTAATTTATTTCTTCCAGAGTAAAAAAGATTGGCTGAGTTTGCGTGTCTGGATTTAGTAGAATATAGATCACCTCTCACCTCTCATCGTTTCCAGGTAGTTCTTCTTGTTCCTGTATGTACAGGAAACATCTTGAAGTAGATCTCTCAAATGGCATTGGTCGAGTTATGGTAGAATTGTTGTTGGTCATCTCTTTGACGTTCCATGTTATAGTGGTAATATGACGCTCTGTGACCGTTGTCTAAATGGAAAAAATAAGGACGTGATATGTATCATAAACTGTCGTTACAAGTGAATTTTCTCGTAAGCTAAATCCCTGCGATTCTGCTGGAAATATAACCTTTTCCACTGTGGTTACCCTAGGGGTTTCAATTCGATTAAATTCTGATACCCAGTGAGCCATTGTGTCATGGGTTTAACACTGATCAGATCAGTCACCTAACGATTTGTCAATTGTTTGTATTGACTACGTAATTTGAACGTGGCCGTACTTTTTTACGAAAACCAATCTTTGCAAAGGCGGCTTTGCCACGAGTGAGTGTTTTTCGTTTTCTCTGACAAACGACGAATAGAAACTGAACTGACGACGACAGAGACAGAATAGGGCCTACCACCAGGTTTAGTTGTAAGTAGCCGAGCCTCATAAATATTTTACTTTACAGTTTAATAGCCAATAAAACACAAAATAGATAATATTTTATTTGCGTATTTGCTTCCTCATCTCTCTTCTATTTACAATTTTTGCTATGCTTTGAGGTATGTGTACGAAAGGAAATATACATTTTTAATTTTCGTAACTTCATCATCATCATCCTCGTAGTCTTCATCCTCCTGACACCAGTATTAGCATGTTCACTTCAATTTTCATTTAGGTTGCGGTGTAGCAGTACTCTTCAGTACAATCATCGATTTCATCACTCATCTTGGAGTTGAACGTCTGCTTGTAGATCCAGTAAAACTCGAGTAAAAGCATTCAAAATGTATACGCTCAAAATAGTAGAAAGGAAATATCTTGTTGATCGAACGATACAGTTGAAAACATAATAAAACACGTATTTGTAAAATGATGATTTCATTTGTTTTCAAGCTAAAAGCTAAAATATATTGTTTGGATGTTTGGAAATGTGTCATATCATCATATATACCAAGTAAAAGCAAACACAAACAGTCGTATAATATGCATTTTCCTGCATAGACTTATAAGTTCAAACGTTCAAAGAACCAAATATTGACAAAACTGTGATGATGCAAATTTAGTAAATGCAAAATGGAGGGTTCACAGCACATACCAAATGCAATCGATTCCGTTATTTGTTGGACAGGTAAATTGTGCACTCTTTCTTTCTTTGTAAGGTTTTAAAATTTGTTGCGTGAAAGCAATGAGGAATTAGATGATTACTTTCAAAATATACAATTTTCGGCTTTATTGAGCTTCACAATCTTTAAATAACTATTAGGCAGTTATCGTATTTAACTTCAAATTTTTGCGTACGAAAAGAAGAAAGAGCAAAAATTAATCGTTACACAATTTATTGCTGTTTGCGTTGTAAAAATAAATCTTCATTGCATTGTTTACCACATGATGATAAGAGTAAAATATTTCACAAATATTTCACCTTGCCTTCTGTGTACAAACCATAAAGATTACATGTTTTCAGCAGTAACCGGGTACAGGTAATTGTGCCAGTTTTTAATCTTTTAGTGCGATGAAAGAAGGGATGCCAAATGCTAACGTATGTGCGTATATTATGTCGATTATTTTTTGCAAGTCCCCGAAATGAACGGAGCAAGATAAATTTTATGATAATTTGGCATAAGTTTACAGTTATTCTGAGATAAGTGTGTAATACATGTTGTTAGCCTATTGAAGAAGATTGGATTGCAGCTCAAAACTCAAAAGTAGTTCAAATATTATCTCTCTCATCATCACCCATCAGAAAGCAATTTTTCATTCGTCCATTATCTTAGCATAATCCTATTTCCATCCTTGCATTGCAGACAAGTAATGCTATTTGGACAACATTATTCTTTCCAATTCTCTTTATATTTCGGTGATATAAAATTAAGCTGTAAAAAATTACTTACATTATATTAGCGATTTATTATGTGTAAATTAGTATTCTCAGGGCTAACACTCATCTTCGTCCTAACTTTTAGTCTTGGTTCCCCATTTCCACAAAGTGTGAAACAAGTACAAAATGCAGACAAGCATTATAATAATTCGAAATTTTCGGGGGATGGTCTGGTACACTCAAGGCAAAAAAGATTTGTTCTTCACGGTGAGTCATATTTCAAGAAGCATGGATACTTTTGACGTTTTGAGAGTCCCTATGTGCACTCGTTCATATCTTTAACAAAATTTAACAGGATCACGTTGGAAAGTTAATCCTGTCACCTATAATATCAGTAAATATCCACCAGTCCAAGTTTTATCAAATGAGTTAGTGAATGATGAAATAGCTGCTGCATTTCAAATGTGGGAGGATGTTTCCAACTTGAGATTTCGTAGAGAACGAGAAGGAAAAGTTAACATCGATATCCGATTTGAATCCAAAGAACATGGAGATGAGGAGGTACTACTCCCTTATTTATTTTAGTTTATTTTGATACTACACCTATTTTTACTAATAGAAGATGGTTTGAGTATTTGTTGAGTAGAGTATGAGTTGGTTAACAAAATACGAAATTATAGTAAAGGTGCCGTTTATTCTTTAGCCCTTTGACGGCAAAGGAGGAATGACGGCTCACGCTTACTATCCGCTTTATGGAGGAAACATCCAGTAAGATTTAAATATGTCCCTGATTTTACGATTTAAAGATACATTCAACATCTCCCATAATAAGCGCTAGTATTTATTGAGTTTCCTTTCCAAATTAAAATCCAAAATATTAAATTGTCTCCCAAAAGTTTCGATGCTGATGAGCAGTGGTCATCCCATTCCCCGTCCGGTATTAATTTATTTCAAGTGGCAACCCATGAAATAGGTAAAAAAAAATATCTACCAGAACTTATGTTTGTCATTTCTTGGCAAATGTACGCAATGCTTTGTGTGCTGCTTTTGTGTATGACATTCAAATGTTTAAACTAAGATGTTTATGGAGTACTTCATTTAAGCAAACCTTACAACAACCAAAACGGAAAACCTTCATGCGCGGGAACGGATGTAAGAGATACCTATACATAAACCTGTACATTGCAATGTCATTGTTGATTGTTTTGTACTACTGTGTCGTGTTATCTGATGTGACATAACTTAAATATGAAATAGCGCTTATCGGCCAATGTCAATAAAGCTTACCTTTTCCCATTTCATCATCATTGGAGTCTCCAATGATGAGTAGTAACAATGAGCATATGTTTATAATGATATAAAATACATTTTTTTATTAGGACACGCATTAGGTTAGTCAAATCAGTCCACAATTCCCACTTTAAAAGAATTTCTCAATTATCATGGAAAAGTGATGAAATAGCCGATGCGTAAAATATCTTTTATTACAACCAGTAAAGTGTAAATTTTCCAACATTTCATTGATTTAAGTATGGGTTCCATTCTTAAAATGCAGGTTTGGAGCACACAGATGTACCTAGAACCGTAATGTCCCCGTACTACTTAAATTATGACGAGAACTTTAAATTACATAGAGATGATATTGATGGGATTCAGGTGAGACAAAAAATAAGAAACGCCAATAAAGCAGCAAATTTGAAGGCATTTTTCTGTAAATCGTAGAAACTGTACGGGAAGAAGTCTTACTCAATATGTGACCATTCCAAAATAGATGCGGCAGTCACAATGGTTGATGGAATGACTTATTTATTCAAAGGTATCAAAAGTTTAAAATCTGCTGTCTACAAGTTACTTACAACAAGTTATCGGCGCATAGTGAATGATGACACGATGTGCAGTTAATATTCTTGGAATGATCTATATTTTTTGGTAGGAAAGTTAGTATATAAACTGGCAAACTTAAGCACTCCGGCAGATCCGGATTATCCAAAGGAAATTTCAACAGTTTTTGGACCTTTGACCGGCCCTATAGACGCAGCCTTTACTAGGTCCAACGGTATCACGTATATCTTTAAAGATGACGAGTTTTGGAGGTTCACAAACATGTCTTTAGATATGGACTTCCCGAAAAAAGTTTCTGACTTTTTCTCGAATATTAATACACCTTTGGATGCTGCTATTGTGTTCCCACGTGATGAAAATATTTATTTCATCAAAGACAATTTTTATTGGCAATTTGATGCAAGAAAAAGTCCACCCGTGTCTCAAAGATATCCGAGAACCACCACAGATTGGATAGGTATTCCCAGCAGCATAGATGCCGCTGTAAGATTGCAGGAAAATGGCAAACCTGCAGTCTATTTTTTCAAGGATTATCAGTATTGGAAATTTAACGACAAAAGCTCATCGGTACATAACAACAACCAACTTTATATGCCTATACTCCATGTAGCGTATTCAACATCGAACTATTTTGCTTCGTGTGCTCATAAATTCTTTATGCTTACAGGTTTTCATCGCTGATCCACCATATCCACGAAGTATCAGGTCATTAGTTAATGAATGCAATACCGGGAGAAGATATACTTTTGGATACACATAATTTTTACTATATACGATCATTTTAAAATGTTTTGTAAATACCTTTCAAATGTATGTTACTAGTAATTAATAGTCATTTATATTTTTAATATTTAAATACAACTAGAGTTCTTTCCGTTACTTTTTAAAGAATAATTACTTCGGTAGTTTAATATTTTATATTTTTCTTGGCTTATTTTCAATTAAATAAACCACTGGTTTAAAACCAGTAAATAAAACTAACAAACTCAAGCAGCTCAAGTCAAACACAGAATTGATCTGAGAACCTGAGTACTTACCTATGATATCATATCAACCAACACAATTTATTCCAACACTTACTAAAATACCAAAATTCCATATATCCCAAAAGAATTTTTAGTTGTCGTTCATAAACAAGCCTACACCTAAAATGTTGTGACTGCTCGTTAAAGATTAAACGCGTGAGAGATGTCATACATATATATTTGCTGACACTGGTTTTGGTTCATCGATGGGAATATAGTGATCATTAAATTTCATTTTATGTTGAAGAGTACATCTAGGTTACATCTAGATATGTTCAGTTAATCGAATATTTTTCTTACGTCTTAAAACACCGATAGCATATTTCCCTTTTTTTAAATACTTGCAGTATATTTATCAAAATCATTTCACTTGCGAACATTTTTGCGTTTATAGCAAAATTCCATTAGGTGTTAAAGCTAATTTAAAAAAACGTTATTTTGTTACATTGAAATGGAATACGGATGCCAATGTCGGATGAATAGGTTATTAGTATTATGTACAGAGTGCGTATGAAGGCGTATTTTGAGCAGCAGCAAACCAAAAAATTGCCATAAGAGATGGCTTGGCTGACAACCACCACTAAAGGAGATACAGAACAATTGCGAGCAACTATAAGCATGCGTTATATATATGACGGTGATGGTATTCTATTTCATTCATCCTTACCTACTAACAACAATCTCACACGCGCACAAAATCCACGTTCATTTCAATTCAAAGTTAAAAACATCAAAACATGAGTGTAATGCTTTTCTCCTCATATAGCATGTCCTTCTGCTCTCTTTTGATGAAGTAGCAGTGCAACAGCAGTACCAATAATAATTTGCTAAAGCAAATACCAGCAGAGAGTTTTTTTTGTCAGTACACAATAGAAGGTCATATCACTGGAATATTCACATAACTTTTTTGCGTTTCCTTATACGATATTAATTGAAGATGAGCATTGTTGTGGGCATTTTATTGTTTTATTTTTTCGTGCATCGACTACAACTACTGCCATAGTCTATTTCTATTGTAACCGATGCGTTGTTGCGCGTAGACAAATTGCCTACATTTTTTAGTCTGATTACAAATTATGTTGCACGATCATGGTTTAGAAGCCATCAGCGATCATCAAAAGTTAGATTGTGAAGCGTAGATAATATTTTGTATGTAAGCACTGTGCTCACTCACACATGTTGCAAAGGTACTAAAGAAAGAAAAAATAATCAATATGAATTTCATCGCAGTGATCGCTATTGGTGGTCCTAGTCCTGATGTCATCTTTACTTCAAAGATTAAAAAGGAACATTATTATATGTAAACTGCCACGTACTCTATTCAGTACTCACATACATAAGTAACAAACGCTAAAATAGATAAGCACCTTGCGACGGTCGGATTGTTGTGCAGATTTGGTTGAATGGTATATGGTGAATGGCGGCACAACATGTAAAATGGGCAAAAGAAATCTGCAAATTTTACGCAGCCAGCACAGCTTCACCTCACCTTACTCGGCGCCTCACCAGTGAATGTGTGAATGTGAAAAATTATCCTAATGGTTGGTACATTGATTATGAAATCATATGATGACTTCACTGTGTTAGAGAACTGTAGAGAGGAAAGAAAATGAGTCACGACCAAAACAAGTTTTCCTATATGAGTTCCCGCTGAACGTTTATATAGTGTAGTACTGTATTGTTTCCGTAAATTATTGTTACCTTCCCATAAAATAGCACTATAATTACCTGAATAAGCTAGAGAAAAGGTGCGCCACGGAGAATCGCCACGGACGTTGTTGACGTGCATATTTAGGAAGAAGCAANGACGTTGTTGACGTGCATATTTAGGAAGAAGCAACAGCAGTAAGACTTTATGAAGAAGCTCCACACTTGGGGGTGTTTTTTATCTACCAACAATTTGGAATCTGCTGCATTGGCGTTCCAGAGGAAATAGTTTATGCTTGATTTCTTGCCTGAGTTCATACGGTGTGCATGATCTATGCGGTTTCGAATAATCAATCCCATAATTTCCTTGCAAATTTAGTTGAAGCCCGCACCTCAACATGGCCAATTCGGGTTTAAATCAAAAGAGAATTTTGATCACGGATGTTGAATCAGGTTAATTTTACAAGCTAGTTAACACTATATATTATACTATTGATGACTTTTTAATAATTTGTACATCTTTTACACATTTTTGTCGTGTAGACTTTGGCAAAGAAATTGCTAACGCTCTTATTGCGGATGGAGCCTTGGTGTTTACTCTTGTGAGAGAATGCCGTGCGATGCAACAGGTGTTGCAAGAGTATCCTCAGCTTACTCCAATTCTTTTAGATATAAGCAAGGAAAAATGTGAGGAACAGGCTCGAAAATTGATTTTGAGCTTGCCCACCTTAGATCATTTTGTCAACATGTCTGGAGATTCTGCGCTGAATATCATTTCTAGTTGTTATACAAATGCCAAGTAAGTTATACTTTTACGGCCAAGTAATAATTGCGTTTGCGTGAGTTGTAAACTTGAGTTGTGTATTACGCATTTCAATTTACTATTTTTATTCATGTCATGTATAACTTGACCTTGATTTTAAGGATCCACGATGTTAGTGATACAAATATAAAGCCGGTAATTGCCAAAATGGTGGAATCGGGTGGACGTTCGTTAATATTTACTGTCTCCTTTGGGGTAATTGGCCCACACACTGATTCTTTTCAATATTTCAACGTTGTTACCATCATTATACCTCTGTATTTGCAAATTTTGATGGATTATTTTTTATTGTGTTCATTTACATTTTATTTAGAATCAAAATATAATGAGCAAACTGAAAGCAAATCTTGATCCAAGATTCCAAAATTCCAAAACCTCCCAATTTTCCTCTAATTTAAGACAATCCCTGAAGAAAATGTTTTCTAGTGATGGGGAAAGCTCCAGGCAAGCAAACTCTTCAATGACAGTGACCACAACAATCAAAACTGAGGAAACGATTGTACGGGAGACAAATGCAGCTACTAACTTTGCTGCAGTAGCAGCATCTTTGAATCAAAGTCAAAGAACCTCTACACTAAACGCAGAAAGTACTGGTGCTTCTTCATCCGTATCAACTAATTCCGGATACAAAAATGCTCGAATCCAAAGTACCCATGAAAAGAACCAAAAGATGAGACAATGCGTACTTAAACTTCAGAAAACCTGTGCCAAAAAATGGAAGAAAGCAGAGAACAAAATAGCGAAAAACCAAAAATCTTCTTTAAAAACGCTTCATAAGGACATTGATAAGTCTAAAAAGATAGAAAAGGCTAATTTAATGAAACAAATTTCTGATGCCAATTCCTCAACGAAATCCAGAGAAACTACACTTTCTACTGAGACCACTAACAAGATACTCGCAGCAAGAGAGAACAGAGCTGATAAAGAAGTAGAAAAACACGCCCAGAAAAAACTGGAAAGAGAAACGACCAAGATATTGGAAGATAAGGACAAACAATTGTCTGAATACCACGAAAAATTGTACAAGAAAATGGTGGAGAGGGAGATTAATGAGTTTAATCGCTTAAAGAGCAAATATTTGGTGTGATTCACTTCAATGACTCATTCTACGCAGTAGCAGGGACTTGCGGCAGGTCTCCCTTCTCGTTGATGTTAGTGTCAACCTTTTCCTTTTCTTGTACATCGATAATGTAATTTACCAACTTTAATATACTCATCATTACCATTACATGTGTGCATGTCGCATATACCCATACGCACACACGCATCTACGTACCATTACACCTAAACTCACAAAAGTGTACTTTTTGGTAATATAATGTAAAACGTAATAATAAGTCTAACCTAATATCCTATCAATAGTGGAATATTAATTAGTTATTATTGCAGCTTTATTACTTTTGCTATATGGTCTGTATATGTATTTTTTGGAGTGTTTTGTAAAGTGTCTTTATTAATATTTCTTGTGCTACTATTGTTTTAACAACTAACTGACTGATAACGCCAACCAAATACAGTTGTGCCAATGAGAGTTTAATGTACATAATAACGGTAAATAAATGGAATAGTTAGTTTAAAGTGTAACCAGTCTATCAATTTTACATTTTTTCCTATTCGTCACTGTATCGTCGCACGTTAATATTTAATGTGTAAATTAATGAAAGTACCTACGTACATAGTTGTGCTCTGCGTTGCGTTCCTGTACCAAATCAAAATCATCAGTCGTTTAATAAAAATCAAGCAAAA
>JAHZNB010004705.1:0-10822 GCA_027744295.1 Callyntrura guangdongensis
AAATGAAACAAAGCCGTATTTCTCTCTCACTTTTCATTTTTCTAAATATCCCACAGTCACTGCAGCAGCAGCAGCAACAACAATGGTCATCGTCATCATCACCATCCTCCTCATTGCTGCGACGTCATCATCTTTTTAACAACCATAGACTAACTACCTATCTGCACAAATAGAGAAACGTTTAGCGTCCTCAAATGAAAGTAATTCAAGAAAGAATGCAAAAAAACATGACGTATTAGTGCAAAGCCACTCTCCAATCTTCCAAATCCACTCGTCACTCTCTGTAAATTTTTTTTACTACAATAATAATAATTATTGTATATCCTTTAGTCACTAGTCACTTTTTTTCTTACACGTTCTTACTTTCAAAAAAGACAAAAAAAGTCACGGAAATGCATGACTGTACTGTATTCTCTAATAATGAACAGAAACATGAAGAACGTTACTACCACACACACCAGAGCTGAATTGCACACACACATATGCAATCCATTACAAAACTCCTGTCTTGTCTGTCAATTTTTTGAATGCTTTTGCTTGTTTTAAGAAACCTTCATAAATTATCTATATATTAACCTTTTTTATAAGTTTACTCATAATAATAATAAGTCAAGTAAGTCATTCTCTGGCACAGGCAGTATTTTTTTGCGATATTTGACTTTTGGCTTATGAGTGTGTGTATTTTTTATACTTTTCTTTCTTCTTGGAACGATGTTGTTGTTGATGATGATGATGATGACATAAAGTGTATGAATGCTTAATATACTGCTCTACTTTACCAAATCTGTCATCCAATTTGGTTCCTATTTCGTCCAATAAACTTAAAATCGTTTGATTTGATTGTTTTTTCCTTCTCTCCCTTAACCTCTCTTTTTCTGTTTCTTTGCTCAACTCTCTTTCGTCGTGGTCATGTTGAAGCCAAAGGTGATTTGTGTGTTGCAATAGGATGCAATGTATAATAAATACATTCGACATTATTGACCACTGCCTTTGGAGATAAAGAGGAAAAAAACACGCGGACTTTCAACTACCTACTTACGTAAGTACCCCAGCCGCCAGCTAAAATTACAAGAGATTGAATGTTTTTTGAGGAACAACGCCTATTTTTCTTACCACCGTCACCATCACCTCCGTTTAAACGTTCCTCACGACACACGAACTGGCAAAATGGATGGATGACATAAAACCAACAATGCAATCCCTATAAATAATATGCAATAATATTTTATGCATTACTTTTTTTAACGCTGTGATGCTGCTCCTGAGACGCGACCATCTTGTTTGTGGCTGCTATATGCCCTGCCACTTCACTAATATATTAGTAGTAAGTTAATATGTGTTTGTAGCGCTGTTTATCATTCCTTTGATGATTATTATAATGCAAACGTGAATTATGACAGGAGCGCGCAGAGTGCAGGGCAGTCGCGTAGTCCAAGTAGGAAAATGGTAATAATAGCGCAGCAACAGGTGGAGTTGAGATGATTTTGCGACTATTTTATGCGCTATATCAACAACAACTCGTATCATATACAGATTTGATATTTATACAAAACATTGAATTTTGGAGTTTTGTTGAGGTCCAAAAAAGAATAAAAAATCGTGGGGCTGCTTTTATGATTAAGTTGAGTTGGACTTGGTGATAGTAGTGGTGGTGGTGCTGAACCCAGAGGCGATGCTAATGTTAATCTAGATGCTTATAATAATAATGAAGTAAATATTATATATGTACATGGATATTGGTTAATAAATGAAAGACCTGTGATGTGAGAGGGTCTTTGGCATGGCTGACTCATTTCATTAATGAAGTTGAAATGAGATTTGACATTGGAAGTATAAAACGGACAAAAAGAAAAATAACGTAAGAATATAATGTAGGTACGTCTTGCCCTAATGCTTAAACGCTGCTGTGCTGTCCGTGTGTGCCTTGTGTACACACATACACAACTGTGAACAAAAAGTAAACAGTCATAAACTCTGATAAAATACGATGGGCGAAGTCTGTACAAAAATCTCATAAAAATCAACAAAATTCCAAGGGCAATTTGTATTTAATTACCTTGCTCGCTATAAGAAAGTCAAGCAATGGAAAAAAAATGTATAGCAGAACAAACAAATTTTTGCTTAACTAGCAAAAAAAATCGTTTTTTTAGCGTAACAAATTTTTGTGAAAGACATTTTCTCTCTAAAAATTTTGGTTCATGAAGGGGACACACATATGCAAACATGCATAATATACACCCTGGTTATTATTACATATCCGTACAAATATGGAGTGGTGGTGGAGAAGTGTTCAAAAAGAGGCAAAAAGAGAAGAGGCCTGCAGCAAAAATAAAGTTGGAATTTTTTTTAAATAATGAAATATATAATGAGGAAAAGTGTACATATAAAGAATTTGGTAACAACAACAGTAATAATAATCTTTTTTTACAGTCAAGTTTAAAGGTTGACCTTGTCCTATCGATATTGATATTCCAAAAAAACTGTTTATTATATTTTGCATGGTAATGAAATCACCGCACCATTTTTCACTGCACTCCTTGCTGAGAGAGTTGACGTTCTCAAGAGGAGGACGAACCCTAATCAAGATGAAAAAAGGATTAACACAGCACACGCACCAGATTACAAATTGCAAATACCTATTTACCCATAACAGATTGTACAAAGGCTGGTATGCAATAACGTGAGTGTATGGGCCTCTGCGCGTAGGTATTATTTTTTGTAAATGAGACAAGTGTGCAAAACAACGCTAGAGATGATGTTATCATTATCATATATTCCCTTGATCGGTGATCAGTCCTCTGCTAGTAGAAAATACCTTAATAAATAATAAAATAGGGATGCATATATATGTATAAGGAGAAAAAATGTAGACCTATTCCCTCACGACTTTCCGCAGCGGCTCTCTGGCCAGTGGGGTGTTTTGCCCCACAAAAGTACCATATTGATTATTGGATTCAATAAAGATGAAATTGATACCTTTTACGTTTTATACCCCATCCACATCATGAACTTGTGTGTGTGCGTGTAAGCACCTCTCTGAAACGGGGTATTGCTGCACATAGCATGGCAAAAATTCAACCCTATAATCATGGTTAATGATATGATGATCCATATTGCACATCGGCACAGGGCACACGTTCTCTCCAAAAAAATTACATAATCATCCTCAAATCAAGCCTGCATAACAGCAGCAGCAGCCGAGTAGGTTGTATGCTGTGATTTTTTTTCTTTCAAGGAAAAAAATCGTGAGGGATATTGGAATGCTGGTGTGTTTATGTATACGTCTGCGCGCGCACACGACACAAGTGAGAGGTATTTTACGTAGGTACACGGACAACATGCCTCTTTGCGCACCAGCGATTATTGTACTTTTTGTAAAGAAAAAAAAAGCAGTCAGTGATTTTTTGGCGAGCTTCTTCCTAACCTACGACAAAGTCAGGACCCGTTCTTTCTCAAAATTGCTCATTTACCAGAGAAAACTTTTTTAAAGTAATAAATGAAAGATGATCTTCATCAACTCTTCAGCAAATCTCCTCCTCGCATACACCTAATTTCTTGTTGTCCAAAAAGGAATTGCCATTTAATTTTTTGCCTTTAAACGGATTTTACTCCGTATTTTTTTGTGAAAAAAGGCATTCTTTTCCACTTTATTATTTTGGGCAGGTAAATGAAGCGGATAATAAATGAAGACGCAGAAAGAGGAGAGAGACAGGAGAGTGTGTAAGAATGTGTGTAGCTTTCCATCCCGTGTGTTACAGTGTTGATGATGACGTTATTCTCTGCTGTTGTGATGTTGTTGCTTGTCGTGGTCGTCGTCTTGGTCGTAATGATTACCGTCTCCGGTTACGTTCCGAGATAATAAGACAAGACACTAATGAACATTTTTCTTCTCTTTTGCAAGGTGGATACCTTGTTGTTGCTCAAATAGCTTGATTAAAGAGAACAAAAATAATAATCGTACTCGATGGACGATGATGCTTGAATGGATAAAATGGTTCCTAGTTCCTACTACTTCTCCTTGTTCATCTTCTCTTATTGCTGCTGCAGCTGCCCAACATTGAATATGATTAAAACGCCAGGGTAGGGTCAATACACTCCCCAATGCACATAAACAGTTTTACAGTTGATGATGGATGGACGAGAAGCCTAGTAAATAGTACTACTACAAATGCAGTATTATCATACCTCCAAAATCTGCAGCTTGCATCTTTCTTCTTCATCTTTACATGCAATAATAACAATAATAATAATAACTGCCGTGTGGACCTAATAATTCTTCATCGCTTCATTTCATTCCTCTCTCTCTTGCTGGTCTTGTCTTCTTTTTCTGCAACAGCCAGTTTCATTACGAAAAAATGGAAATAGTCCATTTTCTTGTCTGTCTTAATAATGCGTAACACAAAACCCAGGAAAGAAACCTGACTTGAAAGCTGCCTAAATAGGTACAACATGCATACTCTCTTAAGAAAGTCGTTTAGCACATTTAGAAAAAGTGTAGCTTGTCTCATCTCCTATCCCGCTCAATTTTCTCCGTCTTTATCACCCTCGTATAAAAATGTATGTACCTGTGCGCTTGTCTCTTTTTTTTATTATTATCTCCTGTTCATCTCTTGGATGCCTGCTTGGCGCTGCTGTGTGGCTGTTTTCATTGTATTTGCCAATAGTGGAGAGAGAGAGAGAGAGAGAGACTAGAGCCAAGTGCAAGTGTGATATGCCCATTGTTAATACCATCCTCCTGCTGCTATGCTCACTCTATGTGCAGAATGATGATTATTATGGTCATTTTCTCTCTTGTCTCGTCTCCTGTCCCCATGTCCATCTGTCCATCATTCTTAACTCAGACGCGCAAGGCATATAAGCAGCAGCACAGCGACAGAAAAAAACAAGATGAAATGCTAATAAGCTCACAGAGCGCACAGGGAACTCTCTTTGAAAAAAAATAAAAACAAAGCTATTTTGTGTTTTTTGCATTACATTCTTCTTGTTGTGATTATTATTATATTATTCGGTATTTCTTATTTTTCCAAGAATTCCTCTCCTTTATCCTACCTACGTGTACATTACAACCAATCCTTATAAAATACCACACCACTGCTGTGAAAATTGCGTCTACTTTGAATTTTTTTCTGTAGAAAGATAAAAAAATATCAACTGTTTTTACTCTGCTAAGAGAGAGAGAGATAGTCAGAGAGACCGAGAGGAGAAAATGGCCAAACTCCACTGCTGCTAATTTAACATGCAAAAAATGTTAACTAGTAAAGTAGATAATCGACAGAGTGAAAAGATTGTGGTTGTGTTGTAACATCAACACATCCAATAATATTAGAATACTTTGTATGAATGTACGTGTTCATGTCTCCTGTCTTTAAATTTTTTTCTCTTGTGCAAAATGCAAAACCCCAGCAAATCTCTCTCTCTCTCAACCTTATCATCATGTTCTCTCTATACTACTTTTAAACAACAGTAACAAAACATCACAGCCCCCAGAAACAACAACAGGATATAAAAAATTCTAATCTCTTTTTTATTATCATGTCGTTCTTCTTCTTGTTCTTCTTGTCGTCCTTATCGAGTATATAGTAATTTCCTCGTTCCCCACTCTCTGTTGTACTCTCTGTCCATTTCGTTCTTGTAAAATTATGTACCTCTGCAGCAGCAAGCGTCTCTCCATTTTCTGGGGAGGCTATGATTTGACGACTATGCACCATAATATTATACGTTCCGTTTCTCCTTTCCTCGGAGACAACTGTGGAGATAGGAGATGCCCAGAAGATGTATGCGTTGAGATTAGTGTGTGCGCGTATACACGCAAATTAGCTGAGAAATAAATGAGCCTCCTTAAAAAAGCATTTTTGTCAAGCTCATCCTCTCCGTCATTTTTATGAGCAGAGAGCGCGGAGAAAATTGCAAATTTATAGATTACAACACATGACACATACCTAAAGTACGCTATTACTGCATGTATGCATATAATATATTACAGATGCATTGGTATATGCACCTATGCCCGGTATAGTATGGCAATGATTACAACAAAATAGATTACATGGTGGTTATTATCCTTATTACAGAACAGCAGTTTGTAGTGTTGTAGTTTGTAGAAGCCGTGCCGTTTCTCTCGAGAGAGAAAGAAGGTAAAAAAATCTGCATGGGATCCTATTATTATTGTCTTCCTCTTCTCCTCATTCTTCTCTCCCTCTCTCTCTCTCTCTTCTCCTGTCTGATGTGTGATGATGGCCATGATGAGGATGATAATGGCAATGGTGGTGGTTTCTCTGTTGTTATTTGCGGGGAGGATAAAAATGAAGAAAAAAGTTAATTTTCAGGTGGTGGTACACTCTCTGGTGCTGTATGTGGTATATAGTAGCGGCAGCGGCGGCGGTCGTAGTGATGATGATGGTGGTGTTTTACCATTATTTTTGCTATTATTACAGTTGTTTTATTGTTTGTTACAGTGTTGTACATTACGTGGCATAGCAAAAGACAAGAAAAAAATATATGCAAAAAAACTAGTGTGTGCTACTATTTAGTTACTTGGTTGGTTGGTACACAAGCAAACTATATACTTGTCTGCTTGTTTGCATGTTGTTGTGTGTCTCCTCAACTCATTGTCGTCGTCGTCATCATCATTATCATCCCCATCCTCGTGAATCATTATCTTTCTTCTAGAAAGAGAGAGAGACGGGGACAATAAGAAGGATTACATTTTTGTGTGTAAGCATTTTCGAGCAGGCAGCCAGCAACATTTAACGCAGAATCACCTTGTGAAGAAAACACCGTTGCATTGTCGCTTTTGATTATTATTACTCTCGTAACAAAGTTGTGTGCATGCTACCACAGAGAAAATTGTTATTGCAATGCAGCAGCATTAAAAATGCGTTAAAAATGCTTCTATTTCGCGTTTTTTTTTGTTTTGTTCCTCACACAACAAACTATACCACATTCACGTTAATTTAATTCGGCATTATTTTTTAAACCTTTTTTCTCCCTCCTTTTGCCTTCTCTCTCTGCTTGTCTCTCAAGGGAGAGACTTTTCCCTGACTTTTTTTAGTATTATTTCAAACGGTTATTTTGCTGGTACTTGTGGGCTGTTGGCTGTTACTGCTGTTGGGGACGTGCTAATCTTTTTGAAATGCTTATTCTCATCAAGATGAGGATGTTCATGATGATAATGATGAATTACCTATTTCTTTCTTTTACAAGTAACTGGAAAATTACGTTGCCCGATCGGTGTATATGTACATACATATGTATCTACATAACAATAACATCAGACGCCAATGAATATCAAAGACGTAATATGTCTCAACCACGGAGTAATTTACATAATACCCCTGTGAAAAAATAACTTTAGAAAAGAGTGATAACTACACACCGTTGTTGCTGTATTTGTAACCCTGTCAATAAGGTTGTTCTTATTATTTAAACTCAGAAAAGCGTATACCTCATGAACAGAACTTCTTGTTTTAATATTTCTTGATCTTAACAATTGATTACTTTTAAAATCATTACTATATCATAAGTACCTAAGTAATCTCAGAGAGACAGAAATGAGGAGATTATCGTAAATGTAAGAGAAAAAAGTTGAGTAACAACAGAAGCACCCCAACAGTGGCAAAAAGCGATAAAAAATGGCTCGGTTCATTTTATTTAGCCGGTCACAAAGGCACAAACAAACACACACACACAAAGATAAATAATAAAAAACACTCTTTTAGCTCAGCTACAGGGCGAGACAGGTTATATGTGTGTGTTAATATTTTATAACGATGATGATGATGATGATTTTGATATGATGTGTGTTTTGAAAGAGAAAAAATATATATATAATGAAACGAAGGCAAAGTGCGATACTCCCTGATACGCCATGATTTTTCCCTTTAATCGTGAATGAACAGTAAAAGAAGCCAAACTGCAATTTTTTTCTTCTCCTACCAAAGATACAAACAATAGGAATTAGTCGGTAGCAACAGCAGCCTATTTACTTACACAACACGTACAAAATTATATAACTCACGCACACAAACACGCCAGTCATTCGAAAGATGTGCTGGCAATGGAAAATAAATGGTGGGAAAATTATAGAGACAAGTAAAGCAGTTAAATACCTACCTACTTTGTTCGTTATGAAGTAGACTAGAGAGTTTTGCAAAATGTGTTATCTTTTTCGAGGGATTTTTTTTTCTCTCTCTCTCGTCTTCTAGTTTTGCTGGTACTACCGATGAATGACGCTATTTGTGATTGTGGGAGGGAGGTAGCAAGGAGGGAGGTAATATTGTACCTCGGCAGGTTGGTACTTGTCAAACTTCATTGCGTTCCCATATAAAATTCAACAAGGTGGTGGTAGGGGCTAGAAAAGCAGGATCATCATCATCATCATCCATCGTCCGCAGCAGTGGTAATAATAAAAGCAGGCATGTATCTAATGATGTGCAGTGTACATAAATAAATGCAAACATACTTGGACAGAGATATACGATTGATATCAAAAAGCAATTAACCTGTAACATTTAATGAGGATAAAGTTGGGTGGTAGTTGGTAGTATAATAATAAGGCGAGCACGTCAAAATGTCAACCATCATCAGAAGGTGTAGCCACTCTATAATACCACGTTATTTTTATCGCTATCTGAAACATGGCTATTTTTACGGGACTCTTTTTTTAATGATTTTCTTCTCATCGTGTACACAGGCAGGTGTCAAGTGGAGGGAAGAAAAAAATAGGTAATCATCTTGTGGCTGCCGATATTATGCTGTTGTTGTTGTCGTTGGATAAAAGCTTGTCAGAGGAGAAGAAGAGTGAAGTGAACTAATTAATTGCAAAATTTTACCTTGTGCCATTGCTCTCGTGAGGAATAAAATTCACTTACACGATACTCACAACAGAGATGCTAGTCATCACTGTTGTCGCCGTAAATAAAAAAAGGGCTTTTGTGAAAAAAAGTGTAGCAACCGCAGGATGGAAAGCGTAAGTGTTGCGATATACATATGTCAATAATTATGCACATGGCGCTCTGTAATAAAGTAGGATTTTATGCCTACGGGTCACCTTCACGCGTAAAAATTTTGAGACACGTTTTTGTTCACAGAAAAAACAATAGCAGTGTAGCTCCTATTGAAGTTTAGAAGGGAGTGTAAACAAATTTGGTAGTAATTTGGTTTTAACGAATTAATTAGTCGTTGCAAATTTTTAAAAAGGCGAAATTAACAGTAGTACAACAATTGTATTTAAAGTCACTTGACAGTGGAAAAAAAATGTGGAAAAATGTTAAGTAAATAGAAGCTCAAATAATTTCTGATAGCTTATCTTATTTTTTCTTCTGACAGAATGAAGACGAAGGGATTGCTTATACTTCTGTGATATGATATCATTCGTTATTCTCTTGTACTCTCCTATTGTGCTTACCATGTGGTAACACTAGTTGGTGCATTTGCACTACACTAGTGCGATCATGTCAGGTAGGTAGTTGTAGCAGAAAAGCACATTAAGAATGGGAGCAAAGATAACTTAACCTAAAAAACGCGAAAAACTGACACTTCTTCTGACTGACTGACGATACAAGGATTACACAATAACTTGGTGTTAATCTTTTATTAAAATCTAAACTTTTTGAGCTGAGACGCGACCAAGAGGAGAAGAAATAAAAAGAGACAACGCGAGAAGTAATAGGAATTGTTCACACTGGGAGAGAATAATATTTTTTGTATATTATGACGAATAATATGTAAAGTTTGTTGTGGTTGTGCACATTTTTTGATTTTATAGGAAAGTCAAGTTTAAGAAGAAGCACCCACTTTTAAAGACATTTTTCCATTTTCAGAGAGAGAAAAAAAAGATGAAAGATATGCTATCGTTAAAGAGATGTTCATCTTTGAAGCCTTCGTCTTTCTTCGTTCATCATATCCGACAGTATTGGTCATCTCATCTCCATCATATTACCATCTTACAGAAAAAATGCAGAATTTCATGTGAGTGCGCACATTATGTATATAGGTATTTACGCAAAAACTCAGGGGAAACGCTAAAATCCCATTAAAACGCTTTTCTCTCTCTCCCTCTTTGAACATTTTCTGACGAGGGAATAGTGGTCGCGTAAAAACCGAAAAACATAATCCATCATACATCATTTCATTTTAGGCATTATCTCTCCTTTCTTTCAGCTTACACTTTACACATCATCATCGTCATCGTCGTAATAAGGCGTACAAAATAACCAAAAACTTTAAACAACTGAAATTTTGAAGCTGCTGTTGTTTGACCGACTCCCTCTCTCTATTTTTTTATGTCTCTGCTCTTATATGCATGCCTCAGCTTTTTATCAGAGCCCCGCCGTCATCGTCTATCCGCTGCTCAAATCTCTCTCATGGGCCATGAGAACATTGCGGTTTTTGCTGTTTCTACATTAGTGCCCTGTGTGTTGTGTGTGTAGACTAGAAGTCTTGAGGAATAACTGGATATTAATGGTACGCTTTTTTGTCTTTAGGGAAATTAATGTACCACACACTCGAATACTCATAATCCCCTAAAATCCTCATATAAATATTTTAAACGCATTTTTCACCATTATTTTTTATTCGACATGGTTGTTCTGATTGTGGATACTGTGGCAGGGGCATTGCATATGGCTTTCGCGTTCCTTGGTTCTGTCGTCGTCGGGGTTTGCATAACCGTTACAAAAAATCTCAAGTATATCCACATAAAAACGCCATAATAATAATAATACGGTCTTCATTCGTAATGCGTACTACTACTACCCCTACTACAAAATCCCATTTTAATGAATTTACGATGATATCCATGTGACAAGCTACACCGCTGCGT